>CM071932.1:74613519-74763257 GCA_016081115.2 Rehmannia glutinosa
GAAGGCGTATTGCTTTCCAAGTGCTGAGAGCTCATTTGTAATTAGTGGGTCTAGCATCCAACTGATCCATTGTCTCACCTGGAAGTGCATTCCAAAGTTTTAAATAAATAACAGATATTTGTTTTCCTTAATTTTCTGTAGATCCTTCTACAAATTAAAGTAGTTTATCTCATATTCTTTGGCTGTCTTGCAAGATTTGACTTTGTTGAATATGGCTTATCTAAAGTTTTAAAAGTATATCTCTTGGCCATTGTCTCGGTTGTATCTTTTTCGTTTACTGTTTGTCTGTCCAGCTTCTTTTTGGTTTCAAATCATAGCTGGTCTAGGAGGAGCAACCTTCTCCTTCAGCTATGCCTTCCTGCAGTTGTGTTCACTCTTCATTATTTCAGGTGGCTATCCTTCTATCAATATCCATCCTACCGCGTAAAATGATAGATGAGCCTGCATACGTTTTCCAGCTACCAATTCTTCAATGGTGAATATAGGAATGCAAGCCAAATTTGCTTCCATGATAATAACTTATGAGTAAAGAGTTTTGAAAGATTGAGTACTAAAACAAGCTTTGAAAAATTTGAGATCTAGTCTAGTAACTATGCGGAAGGCTCACTGAACCAACCACCTGATACTACTTGTAGGTCCCAAGGGGTATGAGTAAGGTTTAGCGGGGGCTAAATAAACCTGGCCAACTTTTCTGATTTTAGTCCTTTAAAATAATACAGAGAGTTAAATACACAGCTAAGTCATTGAGGGACATCTGTTAGTTAACCAGCAGAGTTAGCCACCGAACAGACTGATAGAGCTGTTGATAGAATAACTCAGCTGTTTAGTCTAAAACCTTAATTACGTGATGAGATTTTCTTAACGGAAGAATTAACACCCTTGAATTTGGCTTAAGTTTGTTTTAACACTTGGTTTTGCACTTTGTTGATTATCCGTAGATAGCAAATTATCAGCAAATATAAATGATATGCAGAAATTAAATGTTGTAATGTAATGACATTAATAATTTTTATGCAGTAGAGGTTCAAGATGGGTAATTTAATCCTCTATTCTCCAACTCCCCGGATGACCCACGGGTGATTGATCAGAGTACAGAGTGGTTATCAGTCCAGATGCAAGTCTTGATCACACAGCTGACTTGATCCTTTGGGATCTTAGTCTGAGATGCTTCCCTGTCACACAGCTGACGTCTGACTTGTACTTTTCTTCTGCTGTATGTCGCTTCACTACTTCAGCTTTACTTGCTCAAGCTTCTGGATACTCATGTCTTCCAATAATAACTTGATAGTGGTTCGACTAACCTTTCTTTACAATCCTCTCGAATGTAGACTCTTCGATTCTTCACATGTTTCTCTTCAACAGCTTGAAGTTGCTCTTCCCTTCACAACTGAGTTGATCGATTTCTTCAAATTTAGCTCTAGTGGATTCGCTTTCAATAACTCGGAGATATTTCACAGAAAGTTACAGTCAATAAATTTTAAAGCTTGAGGATTTCGTGCGATTCCTCATCTTGAGGCAAAGGAACTTTCAAAAAATCACCCAAGCAAATAGATAGCCGATTTTCAAAAAGTCACGCCTGTAGGTTTGCTGGCCTGCTCTGTCGCATGCCTTGATATTGACATTTTCTCAGACAAATGTCTTGCACTTTTCAGTTTTGACATATGTGCAAATGGCTTCCTATCGTTTATTCTTTGCATTGGATCACATTTACATATGGCGTAATGCACGATTACTTGTTTGTAATATTCGATTTCCAGGCAACGGATTCTTTCACCGCTCTCGACGGATCATAGCCTCTAACTTCCTGTGTGACTTGAGTGAGCTTCACCAACGGACGATCATCTCGCTACTTCAACTTTGTGATTTTGCTTTCGAGTTGATTTCATCGGAGATTTACAAATTAGATTCCAAAATTGATACTTCTTCTACCAGTTCCTTTGCTTCTTTCCTCTCGTTATACTCACTGCTTCTTGCATAATGTGAGTCTTCGGCCTCAATTTCTCAGCTTGATTTCTAGCTCCAGCATAATCGACTGACCACCGTGATAACCCTATCTATTACAACATGAAATTAATATAAAGAAAATAGGTGCCAAATTTACCTAAGTTTTATACGCATTCATCAAAATCTAAAACAATAAATTTTCCAACACTAATTAATATTACCTCGATTTACCTAATAGATATATCATTTATACTTAGAATTATTTTTATTTTGGCGGTTTATATTAATAACACCTATTTCACTTCTTTAATGATTGCTCTATTTTTCCAACTTTCAATAAAATATATTAACCACTGGATTTTCTCTTAACAAACTAATTATTTTATTTGTAACATAATATTTATTTAAATATTTTATTAATTTCTGAAAATAATATTTATATATTTTGAAATAATTTTTATAATTTGATTAATTGCTTGATTAATATATTTGATTTATATTATTGAAGTTATAATTTATTTAATACTTTTAGATTATATGATGATATATACTACTCTCGGGAATTATTAGATACCTTATGGGAATTGTATAATCCAATTATATAAGTAATGATGAGCAAGACTGAATGAGAAGTATATAGAAATGTTTCCTTTGTCTTTTCTTTGCCTTTTCTCTCTGTCTTATTCTCCCAAGCATGCAACCTCATCCTCCAACCAAGACAAATCGCTCAATACTCTACGCAAGCATGAGTCATCTTTCATACTCCCAAAAATAAAAAATAAAATAAAAATTCAAACTAAAGCCAAGGATGGGGATGGGGCAAGCCACTGGGGGTAGAGGAGGGGGATTTATCAATTCTTACAATACTTCTACTACTTAACCATTTCACAAAGAAAAATACAACCTTCCTCCTCTCAAACCCTTGGCAATGAAATTGAGAAGAATAAGGTAGCCAATTCTTCATTTCCTTTAACATTTTTTCCCCTAAAAATCAGTTCTCTTCCTCTACACTTTTGAATTTGAAGATTCACATCTTGTAGCTTATAAGAGAAGAACTAAAATTTAAGGATAATTTTAAATAGTTAATGTGATTTTGTATACTCCTACATAAAATCTTATGCGAGAACTTGTACCATTTCCATTTCTTCCATTTCTACATTTTTGACACCAAATTATCTGGCATCAAGGGGCTGCCTAAGGAAATTAGAGACTTGAGGAAATTTTGTGGGAGCCAGCTTCATCTAGACAACCTCTAATGCCACAAAGAAGCATGGGAAAATCTCTTCTAATATTTTGCCTTGGTACAAATGGCATGTTATATGGATGATTTATGTTGTATTTGTACAAAATTTCAGTTTTATATTCTGAAAATTTTCTCAAAAAAAAAAAAAAAAGATATGTAGAAAGAAATTATCAATAAAGTGATTATTACTTAAAAATTGGCTTTTGGTGTGCTTCATATGCCTATTTATATATATTCGGAAATGGCTGAGAAAATATGCAAAATATGTCTTGAAGATGTTATAATCTGATATATGAATTTAGAAGGAAAATTAGCGGCTTACCTTGGCAAATATGGCAAAATATACGGCAAAAGTGAAAATCTAGAAATCAGGAAACCCTACTGGAAATTTCTGAAATTTTGACCTTATTTACTGTAAATATGATTTATAAATGAATAATAATAAATTGGGCCTCCGGGTCAAGCAAATGTGATTAAAAGAATATTTAGATACTAAAATGACAATTTTAAAACTTAGAGGATTTTAAACTGTAATTTTCGGAAAGTGATGGCAGCCACTGTCTCCAAAATAATATGTACTTATTTGAAATAGTATTCTGACTCTCTAGTCCAAGTTTCATAAAAATCAGCTTCTGGAAATGCTCTTAACGATAAAATAACCTTTCGCCTAAAAATGAACATTTCTAAAATCGGTACTAAATCTAGAAATTTTTCAAATTGCTTACCTATATGAATACTGCCCTAAAAATAATTATTAGACTTAGAATCTCTTAATAACTTTCCTTTTGCTTCTAAGAGATATCCATTTTAAAAGTATCGGTCAAAATAATAAATCGAGTAAATGGGATCTAATTTACACCTCAAATCGACTCCTAGGACTTCGAAAATATGGTTCTTTGAATTTTTAGAAAAATTAGAAACTCCATCTTGCCATTTTCCTCGATTCGGGGGGATCAAGCAATTTATGGAATTTTAAACTCGCATAAATTTCTTAATTAAAATATTTTATTTTACAATAAAATTTACTAAGGCTTAATAGAAAATTATTTTATTTATAAATTCAGCCTTATTCATGCAACAATAAAATATTTATTTAATTAAAATTTCTAATGAAATTATTATCCAAATTATCTTTGGATTTCTTATACCGACGATTTATACTGTATAAATAGCGCGATTTCTTCATTTATAAGCCGTAACTTATTAAGAACTTCAAAGATACTACACTCGACCAATTACTGTAATCGCTAGATTACCTATTCGGCATTCGCGCGGTCAATGATCGATGATCGGCATCGACGCGCGATTAGCTCCATGAACGCACTTCATTTTATCGACGATCACCGTCACGTTATAATTTTCAGGCGCAACTAATCGATATGAATCGAATATGGATTTCGAACGGATAAGTCGCAGAGCAGGATGGGTAGTCACAAGGCCTCATGCCACTTCCATCGGCCCAACCCCAACCTTTGTTTGGATAGAGTCCGCGCGATCGGGTCGCAGGATTCTGGTATAATCATGATTATGCCATTCTTCCGAGCTTAGCTAGCTCCAAAGTGAGACAAAGAATCGGGATAGCTGCCATGTACCCCATCGATATGAGGGAGGCGTGGCTTTTTGGGGGAGGTCGGCGTTTGATCACCATCGTCAGATAGTGGTTCTGGTCAAGGCTATGACTTTTGTGCGCAACTGGAATCGATATGAATTCACGGATCGATCGGGCCGGCATATACTTTCAGGCGCAACTAAATCGAGCATGACCGACGGATCGACCGGGTTGGCGCTACACTTTACGCGCAACTAAATCGATATATGTGAATTGGATTGATCGACGTTAACTAATACTATAAAAGATACGATATAAGAGAATGCTATTCCACATTTCGCATCAAAATTCATGAAACGATTTTATCGTATAAAGTATGTTCTAATTTCTTGCAATACACTCACCACGGCCCACCGAGAATTTTTGTCTCACCCTGCCATATTTTTCCAATTCAGAGATGAGATTCTACCAAAAAGACTGAGGCGAAGATTTTGAAGCTATTGATTAACTCTCTATTGTAGCCGGACTATTGATACTTAACAATGACTTTTTTGCCTTCTACTTTTATAATGGACAAGTTTTGAAATTTATCATATAGACAAATAGGACTCAGTAGGGAAGGTATGATTTGACATGGATTGTAATCTTCAGCACCTTTATGTGATAGCCAAGCGAGGGACCAAGAATGATGGGTGATGAGGATTGAATTTTATTTTTCTGATTCCACTCCGCGATCGCATCACTTAGTTTATTTTAATATGTATGCTTATTTCTGGGATTTCATATTTCTCGTCAAGTTATATTAATGAATAAATAGGGCGCACCCCAGTACACCGTATAAGTTAGACTGTCGAGTCGCTCCTAATTTTGGGCGTGACATTTATACGTAATTGAAGGAAAAATGAGAAAATACTTATATATATATATAATTACTTGGCCAACACTTTATCCAGATAAAAAGTTTTAACATAATTCAAACACTGAATTCTCAAAATCACACATCTTTCAACGACTGGCTCTTCAAATAATTTCCCATTAAGGATCATAAAAAGTAAAGAAAATAACAAATGCTTAATATAACAAAAGCTTCCATTGTATCACCATTTGGTTGATTTGGGTTTAATTTACAAGACATGGAGTAGATTAGGAAAAACCATTAACGAAAAGAAATGCTCTTAAAAATTCCACTATAGTTCCCACAAAGAGCTACTGCTCACGTGAGCACTCACAAGGTAATGCTCGGATCGCATTTAGGGCTGCGTATATATGATAAGAATGACAAGCAACCAAAATATTTCTAAGATGTTTTGTCTACCCACAGAGTTTGGGGTAGGTAGGAGATCGTGTACGTGAATAAGTGAAACAGATCATGGTTTCTCCTATAACGACTCTCCTCGCCGATCACCTTCCAAGACGAAGTCCTCCGAGAATTGCATGCGGGGGCTCGAGGGGCCTCCGGCGCACCTCCGAAGGCTTAAGCTGCCATTTCTGAAAGGAAGAAAGGTTGCAGAGAGAAAAAGTAATGTACAGAAGAAAATGAGATTGTGCTAGAATGAACCTTGGCTTGGGCCTTTATACCTTAGCTAGATTAGGCTTCGAAAATCCATGATTCCGCTATTTACTTGGGTACGTAGTCATCATTAGATTATGACTTCCTGATCTCATAAAAACTCCTAATTTTACGCCCCGTAGTTAATTACAAATTCGGACTGCTTACATATCGTTGGTCCCTTGTATTGTACGGCCTCTTACATTTGCAAAGCACTTTCGTGACTTTCATACTTCTCTTGGGCTCGAGTTTCACCTTCTTCCTCCGACGTCCAAGTGACTAAAACGGGTCAATAACAGATCGATTTAATCTTGGCCAGAATTTTTGTTGCGCCGGGTTTAACACAATGTATCTTACACAGTCAACCTCATAACGGCTCCGTAACCATGTACTTGGCCCACAGAACCGCCAATACGATGTTTACCTATTTAACGCTCGCAGTCGCCTACATAAGCTATAGATCAACTTAAACTGCAAGCCTCGCCAGACGGGCCTGTTTAACGCTTAATGGGACAAATTTAATGTTATGGCCTTGCCGGATCGCCCGTGGCCGGGAGTTCTCGGGCCAGCCGGCCTGCACTGTATTTTTGCTCCTTATCAATTTCTCCTCTAACTACGGATTGGTCTCCACCTAAACCATAGTTGCCGACAGTTTGAGCTAACCTATTTTTGTGGTTCACACTTTTCACATTCCCCCGCTCTTTGGCTTTCAAAATTCCTCGCTACGCCTCTTGCCTCTCGGCACTGACACGCGCGAATGTGATTGATGACGCCTTTTTCGCTTCCTCGACGCCCGAAAAATCGAGGCACCTCTTTGTGCTTTTCTTCTTATAAAAACTCTCTTTCTTCCATTTCTAACTTTTTACACTTTCAATTGCAAGAGCACCCTTAAAGGCGAAAATCATCTTCCCAAGTAAAGTCTTTGAATCCCTGGCAGTTTAGCATTTCTCCGCTTCCCGTCCAATTTCTCCTCACCTCGTTTCTATTCGCAAGAATCCTTCCTTTCAATTTTTCTTTTATGACATCTTTCTTTTTCCTTCCTTATTCAACACCGCTTAATTTAGTTCGCGCCGTATTTGGAATTGTATTGCATGACGGGTTCTATCTCGCCATCCTTTTCTTCACCGAGTCCGGCTCCGCTGATCTCGAGTGCCACTGACCCAGCTCCGATTAGCGACTCCGATACCATAGATATCCGAACTCCAAAGCTCGGGTCCCTACTCGTGTATCCGCACGACTTTTTAAGGAGACTACCCACGCCTCTAATCTTCAAACCCTAAAAAGAATCGTCAAATTCCTTCTTCTTTTAAACTTTATCTACCCAAAGAGTTCCACGAGCCCAACTTCGACTTCCACCCAATGCCTTTTTTTGGAGGTCGACAGAGGGTGGCCTCAGATTTCCTATCCACTCCATTTATGGTCAAAAGTGTCCGAGCTCTCCTGTACTCCCTGAACCAACTGCCCGAACTCCTTCCAGATCTCCGTCCGGCTTCATAATTTGACTAAGTACTTAGAAATAGAACCCACTCGAATATTCGCTCCCTGCTCCAAATAAAGAGCTCGACCACCAAAGGTCTACATCACCCCCCGAGGTGATGCTCAATTTGATAAGTACCCTTCCTCAAACAAATTCCCGAAGGATAGATATTTTTATTTCTTCTCCCCGAGCTTGGGGGTTTTTGCTTCGACCTGACCCTTCCTCTCCAACAAAACATAACCCCGCAGATCGATCTCCCGATCCCAAGCTCAGATAAATAAACTTACCCTCGGTTAAGTATGACCTTTCGCCTCATAACTCCATCCTCTTGTACTATTTGAGCCGAGCCCCATCGCGGGCCTTCTTTGCCTTGTGACATCGGGTAATCGTCATTTTTGTAGTTAATTTATTTTACTCTTACTCACTAGATAATTTTTCCTCTTTGTGCAGACATGTTTATGGCCCAGATGGTTGCCGAGCCGACGACGAGAGCAACCAATTGCTCCCCGGCTCACTCCACCTTCATCCAGTGATGCCGCCCCCTGCCCGGGAGGTCAGCCTCTCTCTACTTCGGTGACCTGGGATACGGCCGCCGTAGTGATAGCCAATCTCACAGGCCCAGGGGCTCAACCTTCTATCCAACCTCTCCTCCTCCCAAGAGGTCGGGGTGTTGGTACTAGCACAGGGGCGCCAAGAAGGCGAAGACCACCACTCCTCCCACTCGCTGCTTTTCTCCCGCACTCCTATTCATACACCCAACTGTACCTTTTTCACAAAAATTCCATCCTCAAGAATAATGATGGGAACTTTTGCCATTCAAGATGCCTTCCGCGTAATCGCTTCGAACTCCGACCGAATCAGCTTTGGAGAAGTTCTGATGCCGAGGGGTGAGCTTCTTTCGCTGAACCATTCGAGCCGAGGCACGGGCCAGCCGCCGATCTCCCTGCCTCGAGCCGGCTTTTGTTGGGATACCCCAATATTGCCGAGCTTAATAATTAAGAAGGAGTGCATTCGGCACTAAAAATCTCGGAGACTAAACTCCGGAGGAGAACCGCCAATACAAGGATAGGGAGGAGGTCAATAGATGCTACCGTGGCCTCTCTCGAGGCCAAGATAAAGTGCCTGAGACCGAGCACATCTCAAAACCGAGCCGAGCGATTCCAACCGCCGCACTGCACGCCGATCAAGCCCGTACGTGGGGCATCGGCCGTCGCAAAGTTTCCTCACCTCCCCGGGTTCTTCAATAGTTTAGACTATTCGGGAGAGGGGCAAGCCTCCTTCGAGCTCCATGGAATTTATCAAAGTTCTTTTTCAGATCCGCCACGAGTACTACGACTTTGCTTTTCACTCAGGTTTGAGTCACTGGAACGCGGTATCACCACCGAGCCCTTCGATCGCGAGGTCCTGTGAAGGTCTTGCTCCGACCACAAGGGCTTCTGTTCTCCAAGAGGCTGAGTGTCTTAATCTTGCTCCTGGAGGTGTTCATGAATCCTTATCCGCCCCATTTAACCTCCACCACCGCTCCAAATGGGAGGTCCCTCTCAGTCCCCTGAGGTCACCAACCCTCGCCTTCCGAAAGCCCTCAAGTTCGGGGAAATCCCGCATGATGATCCCGACCTCAAGGCGCCATTGATGACGTGACCATCTCCATGGACGACTGAACACCGAAATGTTCCTCCTACTCGCTTAGAGTTTAATTCTATTCTTTGTAATTTTTTCCTATGCACTTGTAATTACTTTGAAAGATCAATGAAGTTTCTTTGCAATTTCATTTTCGATCTCTCGATCTAATATTTACTTTCATTATAGTCTCCGTTTTTTTGTGAGGTGTATCTCTGATCGCAATTAGATAAATCGCATATTCCGCTCTTTGTTTTTTTTACAAAAATATTGGCATATCATGGCTTTTCATAGCTCCCAAGTATTTGGAGACTAGCTCGAGCCGAGCCCAAATACTTGTCAATTTCTTCAAAGGAAAACCGGGCGCGAGCCGAGCTCCGCATGGCTCAGGGGCCCCCAAGTATTTGGAGACGAGCTCGAGCCGAGCTCCAAATACTTGTCAATTTCTTCAAAGCTAGCTCGAGCCGAGCTCCGCATGGCTCGTGCTCCCAAGTATTTGAGACCACTGAGCCGAGCCCAAATATTGGTCAATTTCTTCAAAGGAAACCGTCGACTCCGAGCTCCTCATGACCTCACGGCCCCAAGTATTTGAGACTAGTCGAGCCGAGCCCAAATACTCGTCAATTTCTTCAAAGGAAATCATGCTCGAGCCGAAAGCCCTCGTGGCTCGGGGCTCCCAAGTATTTGGAGACTAGCTCGAGTTGAGCGCCAAATACTTGTCAATTTCTTCAAGAAAGCTCGGCTCGAGCCGAGCTCGCATGGCTCGTGGTCCTAAGATTGAGACTAGTTGAGCCGAGCCCAAATACTGGCCAATTTCTTCAAAGGAAATCAAGCGCGAGCCGAGCCCTCGCATGGCCTGCGGCCCCAAGTATTTGGAGACTAGCTCGAGTTGAGCTCCAAATACTGGCAATTTTTATCACTTCCACTTTCCGAACTCATAATTTAGTAAGCAAGATATCATTTCATTCAAAACGAAAAATGATTACACCGTATAATCCTCTATTCTAGGAATGATATTTCTTCAAATTGCAATCGCTTTCCAAGCCCTAGGGAGTTTTGACTTCGAGTTTCCAGCCAGACAAGACTCTCCCCGCCAAAGACCTTCACTACCCGAAGGTCCTTCCTAATTCGTGACTAGTTTCTTTATTTTGCTAGCATCTCGACCTTTCAAAAAACCAAGTCACCGCACTGAAGGCCCTTTTTCTTCACTTTCTTGTCATAGGTCAGCTTTGATCCTTTCCTCGTCCGTCGACATTTGCAAATATGCCATCTCCTTTTCTCATTTATAGATTCAACGCTTCAGACAACATCTCATTAAGATTCTCATCAAAATTTCAACTCGATGCGCTTTCCATCCCGACCTTCGCCAAGATTACGCATCCATACCATACACTGCCGACGGAGCCGCCAGCTGCCTCCTTCCAGATTAGTTCGATAAGCCCACAAAGACCGAAGCCGAGCTTTCCGAACCCACGCTCCCTCCCCGCCTTCTCCAACCGAGCTTCAACTTGGACAAGAATTTTGTTAGTCACTTCCACCGCCCATTGGCCTCGTGGATGGGCCACCGACGTGGAAGTTTTGCTGATCTTCAATTCTCACCAAGCCTGTGATTTCGCTTCGCGAACCAAGCGTTTCATTATCTCGATATCAAGATCCGAGGCGTTCCATACCGCCTACTATGTTTTTGCAAATAAATTTATCATCAAGATTCTCATTTATCTTAGCAAGAGGTTTCCGCTTCCACCTACTTGCTAAAATAGTTTATTGCCACAATCAAGAATATCCTCTAACCTGGCTTCTATTTAAAACGACTAACAATATCAATTCCCCTACTTTGTAAAAGGATATGCCGAATCATTGTCATGAGCTTCCTTCCGCTGTCGATGTACCAAAGGTGCATGGATCTCGACATTTTTTCATATGCTCTCACCAACTTTTTCTCGCTTCCCCTTCGTAAGGGGCCAAAAGTACTTCGCTAAGGATTTCTTCATCAAAATCCTTGCTCCTATGTGATTCCCGCAAAACCTTCATGCATCTCTCTCAAGACATACGCATCTTCTCTTCTCCACTCAAACACCTCACAAAGGCATAGAGAAGCCTATCTTATATAACTTGTCCCCGAGTAATGCAAAACGTGTCGCCCGAATTTTCAACCGAAGCCGCCACTCCTACCGCAGGTGACCTCTTTTTAAATAAGCTATGATAGCCGACTCCAATCCTCTTTTCTCTCAATCTCTCCGACCTCCAACCCCAAGACAGCTTTTTTTTCCATCAAAAGAGTGATTTGTTTAGCTTGATTTTCCAAGGCCGAATCGCAATCTTTGCTAGAAAATCCGCCCGACCATTCTCTTCCCTGACTCCGACATATCTTGATCTCTTTCACTTTCCTCTAAAGCTCGGTATGCTTCAACATACCCCTTCATCCTTCTCTCCCTAATCGAATTCTCCCATAACTTGCTTATGGACGAAGCCGAGAATCCATGTAAACAACCATCCTAATAGCCCCCATCTCGATGGCCATTTGTATACTTCGATGAACGCTTCATACTCGCCATTATTAGATAGCTTTGAACTCCAACTCACAACAAAATCATTTTTCGATCTCATGATGATAAGGACAATACTAATGACATCCTTGGTCCCCATCAACCATCCACACAATCACCCAAGTTCCTTCTCCACTATCATCCCTTTATCGATTCTTGAACAAAAGTCACAAAGCTTGAGCTTTGATGGCCGATCTGCTCTCGAACTCAATATCATACTCACTCTGTACCAATATTCCACTTCACTAGCCTTCGCTACTTCCCGCTTACTCATCACATTTCTCAACGAAGATTAGTTCTGACGACACCTTATGCGAAGGGAAATACTTACCAAGTCTCCTCGCAATACCACTATGCCAAACTCGCTTTCCTTTATCTTCGTATACCGCAGCCAAAGATTCTCAAAACTCATCACATAGTACACCGCCTTTCGAATCTGACCTTCTTCCTGACAAGACTGCGGCACCTCGCTTTCTCTCCGAAAGATGAGGTATGCGGCTCACCGTGCAACGGCTTAGTAATGACAGACGCCCAAGTAATTTTTTCAAGTCCTCGAAAGCCTTTTGGCACTCCTCATCCTAAACAAACTTTGGTCTTCCTCAAGACCTTGAAAAAGTAAGCAACCTCCTCTCATGAGGCGCGAAATAAACCGGGATTCGTAGTCAGCCGACTCAAATGATCGCACATCTTGGTATCCTGAGGCGGTGCTATCTTCGATGGCTCACCTTTCTCCGCTAAGTTGGCTTCTATTCTTTTCTCCTCATACCATATACCCTAAACTTTTCCCCGACCGACTCCCAAAGCGCACACTTCTTGGGGTTCACTCTTCATTCTCAGACTTTCAGCGTTGTCGAACGTTTACCAGGGTCACGACATGATCCACAACCTTCATACTTTTTGACCAACATATCATCCACGTACACTTCCATGTTCCTCGCCGAGCCGCTTCCTAAACATCGATTCACCAACCTCGTATGTGGCTCTGCATTCTTCAATCCGAACGGATTACTACATACCGTGCTGTACCAAAAGAGGTGGTGAAGCACACCCTTTTTGGTCTTCTTCGCTACCTGACCGTGATATCCTTGCGACGCATCCATCATACTTCGCGCTCACACTCCCGACGCTTAATCCACTAACCGATCAATTCGGCAATGGATAGTAATCCAGGGCAAGCACGCATTCAAATCCCTAAAGTCCACACACATGCGCCAATCATCCTATTTTTGGAACCAATATCGTATTAGATAGCCATTCTGGAAACCGGATTTTTGATGTTCCCCGCTTCAACAACCTTGCACCTCCGCTCCGAATTATAGCCCCTTCTTAGTGCCGAAATTCTTTTTCTTTTGTTTCACCGGCTTATATGACGGATTTTGACATTAAGCCCGTGTTTAGCAATGCTCGGATCAATTCTACTAGGGTCTTCCTCGATGTCCAACAAACACATCCACATTACTTTGGGAAACTCCACCAAATTATCCTCAACTATCGGGAGCAACTTTTTTCACCTTGGCGATTTTATCAAGGTCACCTGGCACCAAATTACCATCATTTTCATAGTCGACGTACTCCACCTATCCAACCTAATCAACTTGTCTTTGTTTCTATCATCATCAAAAGACTCCCCTTTCCTCGCTTCCTCAATACTTTCTACATATAATTTTCTAGCCATATACCGATCACCACCGACCTCACCTACTTCTTCCCACAGAAACTTTATTTTCAAATGGTATACCGACACCACAGCTTGGAAAGCATTTAGTGCCGGTCTACCCATCATGACATTATAGGAGGACAGCCAGATCAACTACCAAAATCGAATCATTCAAGTTTTACGACAGTTTTTACCCAAGGAAACAGGTAAAGTAATCATACTCTATCGTTGATCATCCCTCCAGCGAATCCGACTAACGCCGTGTCCACTGCCTCCAAGCCGACCTCGAGGTCCATCTTCTTATAGCAATCATAGAATATGATATCTGTTGAGCTCCTCAGATTCACAAATACTCACGCTGCACATCATAATTAGAAATCGTCGTTGTGATCACAAGCTTATCGTTGTGTGGTGCCACGATACTTTGCAATCCTCGTCCAAATCGATACTCTTGGCCCGCCCGACCGTTCCATCTTTCAATCGCTTCACCCATCCGTACCGCTTTCCTTCACATAATTCTTCCGAGCTCGCCAACCTTCTTCCGCGCTCGGCCTTCCAACAATCATTCGATGACTTTCGCTGGCGGCTGGGGCGAGCGCGATAGAGTCCCTTTCTCCCCTACGCCCAAGCTCACACCGAAAGTTGGTGATATCCCTTGCTATCCTCTTATACTCCCCTTTTTTTCTCCTTTTTTGTCGATGTACACAAATTCCGAGATGACTCGCTGATGAGCCGCCGATCTCATCCCTCGTGTGTGCACTCGGGTCTCCGTGGTGCCCATACTCATTGTGAAATTTACAAAATTTCTTACATTTCGCTTTTCATCGGTGCTTCTTCGCGGCGCTTTGGCTACTTCAGTCGACGCTTTCAATAGCTACAAGACTTTCACTTCGAGGATGTACCTAATGGCGATATTTTCAAACTCCTCGCCTTTCCTCCTATCGCTTCGGGACTCGCTTCTTCGAGGTCCCTTTGTCCTCCCGATCCTCCCTCCTGCCTCTTTCTCTTTCTCCTTCCTCTTCTTTCATTTTTCTCGCTTCTTCCAGGTTAATATATTTTCCGCCCGAGCTAATGTACTGTTTCTTAGCAGTTTCATTACTAATGATTCAAAGAACTCCATCCTTCAGCCTCGAAAGCCAGGGCATTAGCCAAAATTTCCCTGACTGGCCGACGGACTTCCAGTTTTGCCGCGAAACCTTCAATATAGCTCCAAGTCCTCCTCCTTCTCTCGCTTTGATGCTAAACAGAGTCGAGGCGCTTTTCGTACTTACGTAACTTAGAATCGACAAGGAAAGCCGAAATAAGTCATCAAAATTTCGAATGGAGCCTGGAGCAAGTCAAGCAAACCATTGCCGAGCCGATTTCGGCAAAGTGGTAGGAAAACTCCCACACATCACGCCATCCGTGGAACTCCGCAGCAAAGCAAAGATTCTCAAACGGCAGCATGGTCCTACGGGATTTTCATGGGTACCATCATACTCAAAACTCGTGAGCTTCGGATGAGGCCGAGCTCATCCGCCATCACCTCATCCGAGAAAGGAGTTCCCCTCTCACCAACCGCACCGCTTCCCCGCACTCCAAAGAACCTCCTACGAATATCTCGTGACTCACGAATGGAGGTCATCCATCCGCTCGCCAATCCTAAATTTGGCTGGACACATGCTCCGCCCTTTGAATGCACCTTCTTCCGCCACCATCAAGCCGACCTTTTTCTCCGCCAACCACAGAGGAGACGGCACTGGGGACTACAAAGGAGCTGCGGGCGGGCATCTCTCAAGCCTTTTTCCACCGCTTGTTCCATGTGCCAAAGGATGAAAAAACCACCCAACGTTCAAAGAACATCGGGCCCAAATCTATACTACCCCATACATAGCGCTCTGCTCATCCACTCCCATCTCTTCGCACTCACGCCCGCCGCCCACCGGGGGTGGGGGTGGAGGCCGAACATCCTCCCGACTACGCCCGAGTATCTTCCTAGCTGCATTTTGCTCAAATCATCTTCCAAGTTTCCCTAACATCCTCCATAGCTAAAACTCGACCACGTCAGCCAAAGATCCCAGACGGCGCCACTTGGTTTGCCTTTCCTAAATGACCTCTCCTCGCCGATCACCTTTCCAAGACGAAGTCCCTCCGTGAAACCCGCATTAGGGGCCTGAGGGGGGGCTCCCGCATACCCTCTCCGATGCTTAAGTCACGCCAAAGCCTTGGAAAGGAAGTAAAGGCTGTGAGAGAGAAAAAGCAATGTAATAAGAAAGAAAATGAGATTAGGTTAGAATGAACCCGGCTCGCCTTTTATACCTTAGCTAGATTAGTGGTTTCCATAAAATCCTATTCCGCTACGATTTGGTGTCGAGCATTATTGATTAAGATCGGATCTCATAAAACCCTAATTTTACGCCCGAAGCACTCATAGCCCGACTGCTTCAAGACACGCTCTGGCCCTTGTATTGTACGGCCCCCTTACATTTCCAAAGCATCTTCGCAAGACTCATACTTCTCTTTGGCTGAGCCGACCTTCTTCCTCCGACGTCCTGTTGACTACAATGGGTCAATAACAGACGGCTTAACCATGCGTGAGCCTTAACAGTCGGGCTTAACACAATAGACCTTACACAAAGTCAACCTCATAACGACCTCAGAACTATGTACTTGGGCTTTTAACAGTCGGCCCAATATGATAAGCTCTTCCACCTATTTATGGGCTCGGAGACGCCCAAGACAACTTAGATCAATCCTAAACCGCAAGCCTCTCCACAGACGGCCTGCGTTTAACGCTTAATGTATCGCCAATGTTATGGGCCTTGATCGATCGCCCAGGGTCGAGCCTGGGTCGTAGCCCGTGACCGTATTTTGCCCTTGTCATAGATGAGGAATACCGAGAAAAAGAGGGATTTACTACAAAATTTTATTTTCCAATTCTATTTTGAGTAGGTTTAGATTTTGTGTCACGTTATTTAGAGTAAGTAAGCTCTTTCTAAATTGATGTGTCAAGAAATTATTAGAATATCAATCATATAAATCAAATTAATGCCACCGCTATAAATCCCATTCTAAATTATGAGACATACCTTAAATACCTTTTGTGGGATAATGCCAAATCTTGATGGCGTTATTCCCCAAGAGAGAGGGATAGAGAAGAGGGTATTCTAGAGATGGTGTAATTCCATATACCAACAATTACACATACATTTAAATACACCAAAAAGATCAGACACAAACTAAAAATACCAATCCTTCAAAAAAAAACTAAAAATACCAATAATCACTTAACCAACAAAAATAAAAAAGACTAGAGACAAACTAACTATGTGTTGCCACTTTTGTGAAAATGCCTTTATTTAACTACGTTTTTTAAAAGCATCGCTACGACCTTATATTTAATTACACTTTAGAGAGTCACTAAATATATGTTGCCACTTTTGTGAAAATATCATTACTTAAATGTGATTTTTAAAATGCGTCATATTGGTTAAAAACTCGACACTTTTTTGAAATGTCACTAATTAAATACGCTTTATAAAAAGCATCATTACAACCTCAGCTTTTAATTACACTCTTTAGAAGAGTCACTAAGTATGTGTTGTCACTTTTTAAAATGTCATTACTTAAATACACTTTTAAAAAGCATCGCCATATTGGTAAAAAATGACACTTTTGTGAAAGTGTCATTACTAAATACATTTTTTTAAAGCGTTGTTATAAACTTAGTTTTAATTACACTTTTAGAAGAGTCGCGAATATGTGTTGACACTATTGTGAAAAGGTGACACATTTGTAAAAATGTCATTACTTAAATACGCTTTTAAAATGCTCGCCATATTGGTAAAAACTCACTTTTGAAAAAGTGTCATTATTTAAAAACGCTTTTAAAGAGCGCCATAATATTGGTAAATAAAATGACACTTTCACAAAAGTGTCATTACTTGAAAACGCTTTTTAAAAAGCGTCGTGATAGCTTTAGTTTTAATGACACTTTGTAGAAGAGTCACTAAATTTGTGTTGCTGCAGATCCTTTTTTGTAGTGAGTGGAGGTATATTCCTATAATCTGCTTTTATCTTTTGCCTATAAATATTATTTATATATATATAATATAAGTAACTCAATATTACTTATCTGTGTTACACAGAGTACAAGAAGAAAAAGAGGTGTTCCAACATTCCAATTTCAAAGTAGTGAAACAAAAAGATAAAGCTAAATTTGCAAGAGTAATAGGGACAACACTAAGAGAGAGCTGCAACAACACTAATGTGAATAAATGATATGAGATTCCTCAAAAATGTTTAGAATGCATTTTTCATGAAGTGAGGTATGTTCCTAATATGGTTTTTCTTTTGCCTATAAAATATTATTTTATATAAATATAATATAAGTAACCAATATTACTTATCTGTGTTACACAGAGTACAAGAAGAAAAAGAGGAGTTCCAACACTCCACTCCCAAAGTAGTGAAACAAAAGATAAAGCCAAATTTGCAAGAG
Source organism: Rehmannia glutinosa (assembly GCA_016081115.2). Taxonomy (NCBI): domain Eukaryota; kingdom Viridiplantae; phylum Streptophyta; class Magnoliopsida; order Lamiales; family Orobanchaceae; genus Rehmannia; species Rehmannia glutinosa. The sequence continues at coordinate 74,631,585 of CM071932.1, forward strand.
TAATAGGGATATGAAGAAAAAATATTGTAATCTCTAACAAGTGTTACCAACAAGCATCAATAAAACAACGATTCAGCAAATGGTATGTGTTTGCTTATTTTTATCTATCATAATTTAAAGCAGATAGAGAACAAAATATACTAAAATATAACACAACATATTTGTATCACTGGCAAACATGAGTTGTTTTAGATCACGTTATGCAAGAACTTATATTAGGTCTTTTCCATTTTGAAGGAAGTTATATTTTGCATTTAGAACTTCCTCAACTATGAAGCGAAAACGTGTTACGAGATTTTCCAACAATGTTACCCCATCAAATTTATGGAGGTATCAAAATATGTAGATGTGAAAAATATAAATAAAAAATATTTGATAACTATAATTTACAGAAATCAAAACATATGAAAATAAATAATCACATTTCTAATTAGAACATGCAAAACAAAAATGAAAACAATATTATTCAAATCCAGTAGGACATGTACATCTAATTGAAGACAGATAATTACTTTTCGAATGCAGTCCTATTCATGGCCTTAGTTTAAGTCAATAACAAAAAAGAAATTCCTACTTTTTTCCCAGGTACATTCATGACAAAAAAATAAAACATAGTAGAACAGAAGCTAATGAATATAAAAATGCAAAAAATAGTATGATACTGTCATTCATTTTCATAAAAATGTAAAACAATATAAAATAAATCATGTTTTCAATTTCTATATCAAATAACTCAATAAACACTCCATTCATTACATTATTTTGAATTCAGTTCTAATAATGATCAATGGGTGATCTGTAGAAACCGTTTTATCTCATAAAATATTCATTTTCAGAAAAACATAGAAAAAGAACATTAGCCATAGCTACCAAACTGATTTGAAAATGAGAACTCTTATTCGTCACTGTTCAAAATCATATTTTTCCATAAAATAGAATTTGCATAACCTCATTTATGAAAATGCAGATATGAAACGAACTAGCACAACAGAAACTTAGATCTCCAATTTCAAAATGATAAAAGATAAAAATGATTACAAATTAAAATTTAAAATCTTTTTCTAAATAGATCGCTTGTTCTCAACGATAAAATGAAGCACAATTAGTTCAAAGAAAGTACAAACCTCAACAAAGCAGACATTGTATTCATGCAAATATATGAATGTCAAAGTTCATACAATATAGACTTACCTTGAATTTCACCTTACCAGCATTCAAGTTCCATGTCTTTGAAAAATATTAAATATAGAATCAACAGATTACCCTCATTAGCAGGCATACTAACATAACAAAAGAAGAACAAAATTATGTTTAATAGAAAAAATAAAAAAATTAAGAAATTGAATGGATCTTAAAGAAAAAAATATTGATTTAAGTTTTCTTTGGTTTTTCTGAAAATGTCAAATAGGATACAAAACTTATAGATCATACACAGGACAACAATGGATTCTAACCAGTTAAATCAAGAACACTTAAATCAAAAATATTTATCCATTTCGCCACATTTGAAGTTAATACAACCAAGAAATTCACATAATCAACATGCATAATTGATAAGGCATTCAATAGGTAAATATTTAGGGTTTTTGAAAAAGAAAAAGTTGATTTCATTTTACAGTTTAAAAATTCCAAATATCACATTTCATCTGATCCAAAGTTATTATAAGAAAATATGAAATTTATCTGTACGCATAAGACATTCGATTTGCAAAATATTCGAATTATAGAAAAGAAAATATAGATCTGAATATTTTTTAGTTCGGAACAATATATACAAAGCACGTGTAAGTAAAATATAAAAGGAACGATCGAAAAAATGAACAAGAACGAAACAAAGATGCTTTGTCCAAATCTTAATAGTACTTTTGCGTTTCCCCAAAACCGAATATGATGGTTAAAAAACAATCTTGACAAAAAGTGAGAATTCAAATCATATTATCTATGAGAACAATTTACAATTGCTAATCCAAATATCCTATTTTGAGTACAATTGAACAAAGGGAACGAGACAATTTTTATTATCCCCATTAGCTAGCATGACCAATTTGTTATTTTTGTCAGAAATTCAAAGTTGTACAAACATAAACATGAACATCCACGTTAAAAAAAAAAGAATGAGAAAGACGATTGTTGATTGGAGAGAAAAGGTGATATCATGGTTAAGCAGAGAACGGCGACAAACCTTGAAGAAATTGAGTGAAATGGCAAAACATTTTCGGTGGCGTGTTGGTCCAGAAACCCTAAAAGTGATTTTGTGTTGCTATTATATGTTTCTTTCCTTTTTTTTTTTGATAAATATGTTTCTTTTCATTTAATTTCTATATTTGTTTATGTTTTACTTTTTTACATATTAATTTGGTATTACCAAGTTTGGGTTGCAAATAACAAAAGTTGTTTGTATTGGCCTTTGGGCTAGAAATGTCGGCCCATATCCACCATAAATAATTCATTTTTTTATATTTTTGAAAAAGATCCACCATAAACAATCAAAGTGTTCATATTGAAATTATTTAATAACTTATTAATAAAATAAAAATAAGTCAACGAAACATGTCTTATAAGTGATGACATATGACTGGAAAAATTATGTGACGGTTAGTAGAAACCCGTTTCAATCAATTACAAATATTCAAAAATTCCAAAAAAATAATGAACCATTCAACATGGATTAGCTGCAAATTGGTGGGGGGACTTGATACGGTCGCACACATGAGGCGCACTAACATGGGAGCGAGCTCTTTCACCACCAAGCCGCGATTTCATCCCAATAAAAGCAGGATAGTCTCCAATAATGGAAATATCACGCTAAAAATATGTTGCCAACATGGCAAGTACTATTCATTAATTATGCAACCCGCATTACCTTGAAAACACAATTCTATTAAGTTTTATTTTATTTTGAATATCCGAATGCACACATCGTGTTATGGACGCAACTTAATTAAAAGTAATCACACTATTTGAAGCATTGTTCCAATTATATTCATTGGTATCCGTAAAGGTAATTAATGCAACATGTACTTTGATTTAAGATTAAAAAATAACTAAATGAAAAACTAACTGAGACCGATTTGTTGCTGAGATACCGAAAGTCGAGGCTCGTGGGGTCGACTTCACAATGCACCACGTACCAAACAGAGTCCACCGCGCAGCTCCCTGCCATAAAGAGGTTCGACTCATTAGTGACTTCACGAGCACCAATTATCATTGAACGCATTCCAGCTTGCCCGTGATGATCCTTTTTGTAGAATCATTTCCTTTCTCTCTACGGCACCCGACCTCCTCGGAATCATCTAGAGATCGTGAGCGCCCACGCACTGACCCCTCGTTATTCCATCGTAAAACCATCGTTCCAAACCGACCATGACTTTGATTGACGCTCACAGCCACCAAAACAGAGAGACAACGCAGTCCTGAGAAGTTTTTGTGCCTTTATTTGGTCGAGGTTGAAAAGACGGAGAGCACCAGGCCCCACCGGACATGAGCCGATAACGTAGACGCCTAACCTTATCACGATTTGTGGTGGCATCATAGTCGATCCGGAGCAAGGTAACAAAGAAGAAACAATGCGTGGTGGAACAAGCTCGATATTTCAGACATTGTCAACAAGCTTGTTAGTCCAAGGCCGGGAATGCCGATGCAAAGACAAAATTGCAAGAGCACATTGAACAAATGCATGAATCTCATACTACGTAGATAAAGTCATAATGCGAACATAATAAGAACGAGCCCCGCGCGGGAAGAGAATACGGATCGAAAATTCAGCCCTCACGGCCGAGATGAAGTTGGTAGCAAATCCAACGCCACCGCTTCAGTTCCGCAGATACTCCGCACAGATTTGAAGAGAACTCCCTGGCTTATCACAGACTGACTTCTTGCTTGCTAGCTTACTTCGTGTGGGTTCCTCTCCCTTAATGATGCCAAAAAGGGGGAAATAGGAATACCCAAAGGCGTTTGCTTGGATCCTCGTCGAGAAGGAGGAAACAAATAGAAGGGAAAGACAAATGTAAGTGTAAGAATAAGAGAGTAGAAGAAGTCTCGCTGGTGGCGTTCGAAAGATGTGACCTTGATGATTGCTAAAACCCTCAACAAGGTCTCATTACATACCGAGCATTATCAAAGAAACTCCCAAGAACTCGCCACTCCAACACTGTTGTACCTATGGCCGCAAAAGAGAAAGACAATAAGCAGATGACGGGCGAAGGAATGATGGATGCCCGAAAGCATGATATTCTCAAACAATACATGGAGGCATTCCAATGTATTGAGATACCTATGCCATTTCGTATACGGAATCGGTGAGCCAAGATCGCTGATGACTTCAAGACGCCAAGATCTCAAGGATACTTCGCAACTGGCCCACCGCTTCCTCCGATTTGTATCGGGAAAAGGGTCTCACACTATGTGAAGAAGCCGACAGCAACAGACCATCGGGCGCCTCTTCGCCGGGTCACTCGCTAGTCACTCACCGGGAAAAAGTAAGACCCAAAGATGACACGCCTGAGGAAGAGGGAAATAAGAGGTGGATAAGAGGTTACGACCTGTATCTTCCGCCTAAAAATATCGAGATAAAGATCCGTGCAAGAGCAGGGATCTATCACCGGATTTGACGAAGTAGCCAACCTGGGCAAGGGCTAAGAACAATGTTGAGTATGCGAAGAGAATTGAAGAGGAAAATAAAAGACAAAACTCAATGGGGAGGAAAGACAAGAAAGACTGAGAAGAGATGAAGTCGCTGTATATGTATGAAAAGAACTAAGCAAGCACAAGATGAGAAAAGAGTGGTTAAGATCGAAGATGACAGAGTCAAGATGAGCATGAGGCAATGGGCAGGAGATGAAGTGTTGCATTCACCCTTCGTGTATTTTATCGTAAATACATTTTTATGTAAGTCTTCTCGTATATCAATAAAATTGTACAATTTCTATACTTGTGGAGATATAGAATGTAGATTTACTTTAAGGTCCATTTAAGCTCGATACATTTTCTTTTGATTCAAGCTCGATACACTTTGTAAACAAAATGGCTATGTAAAGAACAATAATGTTATGATCAATAAAAGATCGATTCTAATCATACATTCTCGTGATTCTACATTTGCCTGTATGTATCTTTGTCATTAATTATTGTGTATGTTTTAAGTTTTGGCATCATCAAAAGGGGGAAATTGTTGGGAAATTATTTTGTAGATTTTGAAGGAATGCCATACAAAACTTAGAATAGAAAGTTGCACTCCATTTTTGTTGTAAATTACATTGTAATAGATAGGGTCAATGAGTTGAGTTAAGCCATGCCTCCGAACATGCAAGAACACAAACCGAGACTACAGAAGACTCACGTGAGGGCAAACAGTATGGCAAAAAGTTAAGAGAAGATAGAACTCGATCAAGGTGCAAATTTAGATGCAACTGAAAGTGAAGATCGCTCAAGTCAACTCAAGATAGCCAAGTCTCAAGTTGAAGTGATGCAAGAGTCATCCAATGATCGGAAGTCGACTCAAGTCGCCGGGAAGCAAGAAAATGCAATGTCGAGATAATCGAAGAGATCCGCTGTACGTAAATCAAGAGAATTACTTAAACAAGTAATACTCCCATATCGTTTTCTCGAAGTGCTCGGGCCTCCGTAAGCCGCAAAAGGAATAAACCAATAGTAAGACCGCACTGACGGTTTAACACCGAAAGTCAAGAATCATTCATACGCAGGAAATGGCAATTCCAAGGATCGCAACAAGACAAGCCAACGACCATGCAAGTGACTTTCAAAAAAGCCTATCTCTTCAACGCGCGTTTTTGAAAGATCACTATAAAAGGTCAAGAATCACTCCGAGAAGGTTACTCAACTAAAATATTTTAAGCAAATTTTTGAATCAGAAACCAAAAATATTCTCAAGTCATTTAAGATTAATCCTCTGCCTACATTACGAAGGAAATCAATCCAACACTCACCTCAAAGGAAAGACAACTTCAATCAGCCAAGAGGAAACATTTGAAGAATCAAGGGGTCTACATTCCACGAAGGATCAGAAAGGTTCAAGGCCGAACCAAGCTTAAGCTATTTGGAGGGCTTCGTGATCAAATCCAGTTTAACTTAAGCAAGTGGGCAGAGTAGCAGCGCACCGCCCGTGGAAGGTTCGAGTCGAGTCGTATGAGAAGCCACCGTGGTGACCAAGGCATCTCCAGACCGAGTCCCAAAGGATCAAGTCACCGTGGGTGGGATCAAGACTTGTATCTGGACTCGTTAACCACTCAGATATTGATCAATACTTAGTGATTCTCCAGGAGTTGGAGATGAGAGCAAAGAGAAGAATTACCCCATCTTCAACCTCTATAAAACCTATTGTGTCATTTACATTTCAACACTTTAATTTCTCGATCTTATTTTTATATCCGCGATAAATTTGCTATCCAATTGATAATCAATCGAGTGCTAAAACCAAGTATTAAAACAAACTTAACCAAATTCGAGGGTGTTAAGTCTTCCTCCAAAAACAAATCACAAATAAAGTTAAGTCTTTAGTCAAAAACAAATGAGTTATTCTATCAACAGCTCAATGAGTGTTTTGAGTGACTAACTCACGACAACTAACTTAGTCATTCCATCAAGGACACAAATTGTGAATCATTAACTCAATATTTGAATGGACTAATTTAAAAGCTTGGTAGCGTTTATTCAACCCCTCTTCTAAACCTTACACTCACACCCTTTGGGACCTACATCCTATAATCTGGTCTTTTTTGCCTATAAAATGTTATATATATATATATATAATATAAGTAACTAATAATACTTATCTATGTTACACATAGTACAAGAAGAAAAGCGGAGTTCCTACATTCCAATTTCAAAGTAGTGAAAACAAAACGATAAAGCCAAATTTGCAAGAGTGATAGGGACAACACTAAGAGAGAGCTGCAACAACACTAAAGTGAATAAATTATATGAGATTCCCCAACAATGTTTAGAATGTATTTTTCATGAAGTGGAGGTATGTTCCTATAATATGGGTTTTCTTTTGCCTATAAAATATTATTTTATAGAAATATAATATAAGTAACCAATATTACTTATCTGTGTTACACAGAGTTCAAGAAGAAAAAAGGAGTTCCAACATTCCAATTTCAAAGTAGTGGAAACAAAAGATAAAGCCAAACTTGCAAGAGTAATAGGGATGTGAAGAAAAAAATATTGTAATCTCTAACAAGCGTTACCAACAAGCGTCAAAAGAACAACGATTCAACAAATGGTGTGTGTTTCTCTTATTTTTATTTATCATAATTCAAAGTAGATATAGATCAAAATATATTAATATATTACACAACATATTTGTATCACTGGCAAACATCAGTTGTTTTAGATCAGGTTATGCAAGAACTTATATTAAGTCTTTCCATATTCTAGGAAGTTCTATTTTGCCTTTAGAATTTCCTCAAGTATGAAACGAAAAATTGTTACGAGATTTTCCAACAATGTTATCCCATCAAATTTATGGAGGTATCAAAATATGTAGATGTGAAAAATATAAATAATAATATTTGATAACTATAATTTACAGAAATAAAAACATATGAAAATAAATAATCACATTTCCAATTAGAACATGCAAAACAAAAAATGAAAACGATATTATTCAAATCCAGTAAGACATGCACATCTAATTGAAGACAAATAATTATTTTTTCAATGCAGTCCTATTCATGGACTTAGTTTAAGTCAATAACATAAAAGAAATTCCTACTTTTTCCTAGGGACATTCATGACAAAAAAAAAAAAAAACATAGCAGAACATCAACTAGTGAATAGTATGATACTGTCATTCATTTTCATAAGAATGTAAAACAATATAAAATAAATCATGTTTTCATGTTCTATATCAAATAACTTAATAAACACGCCATTCATTACATTATTTTGAATTCAGTTCTAATAATGATCAATGGGTGATCTGTAGAAACCAATTTATCTCATAAAATATCATTTTCAGAAAAAACATAGGAAAATAACATTAGTCATAGCTACCAAACTGATTTGAAAAAGGAGAACTCTTATTCGTCACTGTTCAAAATCATAGTTTTCCATAAAATAGAACTAAAGTTGCAATATCTCATTTATGAAAAAATGCAGATATGAAACGAACTAGCACAACAGAAACTCAGATCTCCAATTCTCAAAATGATAAAGGATAAAAATGATTACAAATTAAAATCTAAAATCTTTTTCTAAATAGATCGTTTGTTCTCAACGATCAAATGAAACACAATTAGTTCAAAGAAAATACGAACCTCAACAAAGCAGACATTGTATTCATGCAAATATATGAATGTCAAAGTTCATACAATATAGACTTACCTTGAATTTCACCTTACAATCATTCAAGTTCCATGTCTTTGGAAAAATTAAACATAGAATCATCAAATTACCCTCATTAGCAGGCATACTAACATAACAAACGGAGAACAAAATTATGTTTCTTTAATAGAAAAATAAAAAATTAAGAAAACGAATGGATCTTAAAGAAAAATAATTGATTTAAGTTTTCTTTGGTTTCCTTTCTAAAAATGCCAAATAGGATACAAAAACTTATAGATTACACAAAGGACAACAATCGATTCTAACCAGTTAAAAAAGAACACGTAAATAAAAATATTTTTATTTCGCCATATTAGAAGTTAATACAACCAAGAAATTCACATAATCAACATGCATAAGACATTCAATACGTAAATATTTTGGGAGTTTTGAAAAAAAAAGTTGATTTCATTTTACAGTGCAAAATTCCAAATATCACATTTCATCTGATCCAAAGTTATTATAAGAAAATATGAAATTTATCTGTATGCATAAGACATTTGATTTGCAAAATATTCAAATTATAAAGAAGAAAATATAGATCTGAATATTTTTTAGTTAAGAAAAATATATACAAACAACGTGTAAGTAAAATATAAAAGGAACGATCGAAAAATGAACAAGAACGAAACAAAGATGCTTTGTCCAAATCTTAATATTACTTTTGCTTTTCCCAAATCAAGATTAATATTACTTTTGCTTTTCCCCAAATCAAGATGAAGGCTAAAAAACAATCTTGACAAAAGTGAGAATTCAAAACCATATTATCTATGAGAACAATTTACAAATGCTAATCCAAATATCCTCTTTGAGTACAATTGAACAAAGGAACGAGACAATTTTTATTATCCCCATTAGTTAGCATGACCAATTTGTCATTTTTGTCAGAAATATAAAGTTGTATGAACATAAACATGAACATCCACGTTAAACAAAAAGAATAAGAAAGACGATTGTTGATTGGAGATAAAATGTGATATCATGGTCAAGTAGAGAACGGCGACAAACCTTGAAGAAATCGAGTGAAATGGCAAAACATTTCTGATGGCGTGTTGGTCCAGAAACTTTTAAAGTGATTTTGTGTTGCTATTATATGTTTCTTTCATTTTTTTTTGATAAATATGTTTCTTTCATTTAATTTTTAGATTTGTTTATCTTTTACTTCTTTTACAGATTAATTTGGTATTACCAAGTTTTGGTTGCAAATAACAAATAATGTTTGTTTTGGCCTTTGGGCTAGAAATGTCGGCCCATATCCATCATAAATAAATTCATTTTTTATTTTTTTGAAAAGATCCACCATAAACAATCAAAGTGTTCATATTGGAATTATTTTAATAACTTATTAATAAAATAAAAGTAAGTCAACGATACATGTGTTATAAGTGATTATATATGAATGGAAAAATTATGTGACGGTCAGTAGAAACCCGTTTCAATCAACTACAAATATTCAAAAATTCCGAAAAATAATGAACCATTAGACATGGATTAACGTTAAATTCAGGCCGGGGACTTGACACGGCCGCACACACGGAAGCGCACCCACACTGGAGAGAGAGCTCACTAAGCCCACCTTAAGCCTCACCAAGCCGAGGTTTCAACCCAATAAAAGCTGGATAGTCTCCAATAATGGAAATTTCACGCCAAAAACATGTTGCCAAATATTGCAAGTACTATTCATTAATTATGCAGCCTGCATTACCTTGAAAACACAATTCTATTAAGTTTTATTTTATTTGAATATCCGAACAGACACATCGTGTTATGGACGCAGCTTAATTAAAAGTATTCCAACTATTTGAAGCATTGGTTCCAATTATATTCATTGGCATCCGTAAAGGTAATTAATGTAACAGTTGTACTCTTTGATTTAAGATTAAAAATAACTAAATTAGAATGCATTGGGCAGCTGAAAAACTCCTAAAAGCCTTCAATTTAAAATCAATATAATAGATAAAATCCATCATACAAAAATGCACTATTGTTAGCAACTGGATTATGGATACAAAGAAGAGAGAGTTGCAACAACACTTAAGTGAATAAATGATACGAGATTCCCCAACAATGTTTAGAATGCATTTTTCATGAAGTGGAGGTATATTTCTATAATCTGGTTTTTTTCTTTTGCCTATAAAATGTTATTATATATATATATATATATATAATATAAGTAAATCAATATTATTATCTGTGTTACACAGAGTACAGGAAGAAAAAGAGGAGTTCCAACATTCCAATTTCAAAGTAGTGGAAACAAAAAGATAAAGCCAAATTTGCAAGAGTAATAAGGACTGTTAGATAAATGTTTTTATCAAGATTTTGATGATTTTGTTTTAATAAGTTTTTATACCAAAACAATGTTTTTATATGTTGTCCAAATACTCCTAAATAATTTAAAATGTTTTTACTAATTTTTGGAGTATTTCTTAGAGTTTTTAATTTGATAAAAATTGGACAACACTTTTGATGGTTTTGTTTAAATTGGTTTTTACACCAAAACTATGTGTATAAATGTTGTCTAAATACTCCCAAATGATTTAAAATGTTTTTACTAATTTTTTGGAGTATTTCTTGAAGTTTATTTCAAAAAATCGGACAACATTTCAAAGGAGAAACGACTGTCGCCCAAAGTGGTCGACTTCTGACCTCAAGATAAGAAAACTCAAAAATGAACATGCAGCTTGAAAAAGAGGGAGGGGACTGTCTGTGGAGGGCCAACCTGCCGCACTGATGGGCACGGCCGACCCTCCGACCGGTCTCACCCCCGCAACCCCTACCTGATCACACTATTTTTTTTAAACGGCCGAAATCATCAACAGGCAACCGACGCCCTATGTTGATTTTGGGACAAAGAAAATTCCAACCGTTGTAACTGTGATGCAAAAGATTTGCTTTTCAATTTTGTACAATATTTCTACATCTTGTGATCTTCTTTTTGTAGACAAAAGTGAAGATAGATGAGCCTATGTCGGGAGCCTATGTTGGAAGACTTCCTATAAATAGAGGATGAATGGAAGACACAAGACACAACACATACAAGCAAAACATACAACAAGAAATCGCAAATTGTTCAAGCTTTCATTTTTACATTCTTGTTGTAATAGCCTAAGATTCCACTTGCACATCTCTCGAGGTCTAAAGCTTTTTGATTCTTGATTACACTTGCACTCAATCTTTGTATTGGTTTCATAGAGTTGTAATCTTGAATTTTGTCCATCATTCAACACAAGACATCCTTGTGAGTATTCTCGCGGGTAAGAATACACTGGGTGATCTAGGTGATAGTGTTTGAAGAGTGTGGTACTTTCAAAAGCGCTGGTAAAATAAGATTGTGGTAATCTCCTCGAAGGTGTTGTAAAGAGGATCGCGGTGATCCTCAAGGTGTCAGTATTAATTGTGGTAATTAATAAAATCTTTTTTTCTTTTTGAAATCCATCCCGAGATACCGGGGTGGTAGAGGATTAGTGCCCTAGGTGGGTTGAACCTCTTTAAATCAACGAGTGTTGTTTAATTTCCGCATTTACATTCTTGTCATTTACTTGTTGATTAGAAAAAGAGGGTGATTTGCGAAAATCGGCATAATCTATTCACCCCCTCTAGATTATCGTGAGCCACTGACTAACAAGGGTATCGTGAGCCAAACTTTTGCTAGCTCGCTCCGAGTAAAGAGAAAGATCCATGGCTACGAATGAAGCTTATCTCACCACCTACGCTTCCACCAACAAGCCACCACTATTCGACGCCAACAACTATGATTTTGGAAAGACCGCAAGGAGTGCTTTCACAAGGGTGCGGATTTGATATTTGGAATGTGGTCATTCAAGGAGTTGCTCAACCAACAACAAAATTAGAGGATGGTACCACGACTCCCAAGCCGTCATGGAATATGATGAAAATGACAAGAAGGCTTTTCTTTAAACGGTAAGTGCCTAAATATTTTACATTGCTTCTTTACCGCCACCGAATATAATCGCGTAAGAGGCATACGGCCGGGCACATGAAGTTTGAGAAAAATTAGAAACCATCTATGAGGGCACAAAGAAAGTGAAGCAAGCAAGAAAAACAACGCTTGTGAAAGACTTGAAAATTTCAATATGCATGATGGTGAAAGCATATCAAAATGGTGGAAAGGCTTGACAATATTGTCAATCCTCTTGTTGCTCTTGGAAAGGTCATCTCCGGAAGATAAGGTGACCAAATTTAAATGCCCTTCCCTACCATGGTCCGAAAAAGGTGACGACAATCATCAAGCTCAAAATCTCGAGACACTCAAGTTTGATGAGCTCATTGGGAATCTCCTCATCTATGAAGTATATCTCAAGGAGAGGAAAATTCTCAACCATCCACCTCTAAACCGGTACTCAAAATATTATTAAAGGCTTAGATCTTCTTCTAATAATGTTTATTATGCTAGTGATGAGGATGATGAAGAAACGGGCGGCTTTTGTTAGAAAATTTGCAAAATTTGTAAACAAAAATAAAGCAAGAAAGCCAAGAGACAATTCTTGCTTCAAATGCGGAAAATCCGGCACTACATAGCCGATTGCCCAAAATTAGCTAAGAGGAACAAAAGAAGAAAAGCCTTTTCCGAAAAGAAGGCGTTAAATGCGGACGCCAAAACTTGGGATGAATTACTTGAAACAACCGACGAGGAAGGAGAATCCAAACATGGTCTTATGGCTATAGACGATGAAAATACCGAGGTTATAGGGCTATAACAACAATGGAAGATTCAAAATGGCTCGTGACGCGATGTTCACGCCATATGACCGAAAGAGAGAACTTTTACCAACATCAAGCTCCAAGAAGAGGGTATGGTCATGTTCTAAGAATGGCAAAGGAAGAATTCTTGGAAATGGAGAAATTGGTAACTCTTCTTTTTCTCTTAGTAATGTTCTTTTAGTAGAAGGGCTTAAGTTCAATTTGATGTTGTTAGCCAACTTTGTGATTCAAATTATAATGTTGTTTTTAATAAAGAAAATGCCTTATTTCCAACAATGATAAAATTATTTGTGAAGCAATTAGAAAAGGCAATCTTTACAAAATTTGTACAAGTTGATTTGGTTAGTCAAAATGTTTCTTGTCTTGTTGCCAATAATGATTTAACTAGTTTATGACATAGGCGACTTGACATGTTGATACAAAAATTTGCAAACTATTTACAAAAACCAACATGTAAAAGGACTACCCAAATTGAATTTTGAAAATCTCGCTTATGTGACACTTGTCAAAAGAACAAATTAGTTAAGAGTAGTTTTAAGCCCAAAATGAAATTTCCATATCAAACCCCTACAAATGCTTCATCTTGATTTGTATGGGGATATTGGTACTAAGTCTAAGTGGAAAACATTACACTTTTGTTATAGTTGATGATTTTTCTAGATATACTTTTAGCACTATTCCTTACAAATAAAAGCAATGCCGTTAATGAGTTTGTTAAGTCAGTGTGACTTATTGAAAATGAAAAGGAAGATACTATTAAGTCTATTCAAGTGATCGAGGTGGAGAATTTGACGGCGAATTTGTAGTCTTTTGTGAATCCAAGGGATATAGTCATAATTTTTCTACCCAAGACACCTCAACAAAATGGAGTAGCCGAAAGGAAGAATCGAACACTTCAAGAAATGAGTCTGTCCATGCTCAATGAATTTTCACTTCCAAAATATTTTTGGGCCGGCCGTAGCATCATTATGTCATTAATCGAGTTTATATTCGTCCTAAAATGAATAAAACTCCATATGAGCTTTGGAAAGAAAGAACTCCAAATATTAGTTATTTCAAAATATTTGGATGTAAATGTTTTATTTGAATACTAAGGATCAATTAGACAAACTTGATCCTAAGGCCGATGAAGGAATATTTATGGGTATTCAACCAAGAGCAAAGCATATCGGGTTTACAATAAGACTAGGGGTTGTTGAAGAATCCATCCATGTCAAATTCAATGAAGTCAAATGTTGAAAGGATACCCAATGATGAAAGTGATGAAGAGGATATTATTGAACCCATTGTTCAAGATGAAACTCAAAATGATCAACCTTCAAGCTCAAATGTTCCTCAAGAAGATAAAGGTGATACTTTGAATCTTCCCGTAGATTGAAATTTAAGGAGATCACCCAAAAGATCTTATTATTGGTGATCCCCTTGATAAAGTAATGACTCAAGAAATTTTGCCGAGAAAGCTCTTATATCTCAAACAGAGCCTAAAAATGCTAAGGAAGCTATTGAAGATGAGGATTGGTTTTTAGAGATGCAAGAGGAGTTGAATCAATTTGAAAGGAATGATGTATGGGAATTAGTACCTTGTCCTCCATCTCAAACAATTATTGGTGTACAAAATGGGTATTTCTAATAAGCTCGACGACCAAGTCAATATTATTCAAACAAAGCAAGGTTAGTAGCTCAAGGTTATTGTCAAGAAGAAGGTATTGATTATGATGAAACATTTGCACCAGAGCACGCTTAGAAGCTATTCGTGATTTTACTTGCCTATTTTTGTTTTAAAAATTTCAAGTTTTACTAAATGGATGTAAAATCCGCATTTTTAAATGGTATTATTCAAGAAGAAGTCTATGTAAAACAACCTTCTGAGTTTGAAAATTTTTCTGTGCCTAATGATGTTTATAGACTTAAAAGGCCTTGTATGGTTTGGAAACAAGACCCGTGTACGGCATGGTATGATAGACTTAGCTCTTTTCTATTGCAAAGTGGTTTTACAAGAGGTAAAGTTGACACTACTTCTTTGTTTTTGAAAAAGGGCAAGATTGCTTATTACCGCAAATTTATGTTGATGATATTATTTTTAGTGCTACTAATGAATCCTTGTGCAAGAAATTTTCTAAGTTAATGCAAGGTGAATTTGAAATGAGCATGATGGGAAGAGCTCAACTTCTTCCTTGACTTCAAATTAAACAATGCCAAGAATTTATATTTCAATCAAAATATACAAAGGAGCTTTTGAAGAAATTTGGCATTGAAGAAGGAAGAACCGCCTCTACCCTAATGGCAACAAACGCCAAGATTGACAAAGATGAAAAAGGCAATTCGTTGATGAATCCAAATATCGAGGTATGATTGGTAGTTTACTTTATTTAACCGCAAGTAGACCGGGACATTCTTTATGTTGTATGCCTATGTGCTCGCTTTTCAAAGCAATCCCAAAGAATCTCATATGAGTGCCGTTAAAAGAATTTTTTTCGATATTTGAAAGGCAATATTCAATATGGTTTATTCTATCCAAAGAATGAAAAATTTTCTTAAAGGCTATAGTGATACGGATTATGCGGAAATATTGATGATCGGAAAAGTACTTCCTGATCATGTCAATTTCTAGGTGATTGCCTAGTTTCTTGGTTTTCAAAGAAACAAAATTGTTTTCACTTTCAACGGCCGAAGCTCGAATATATTTCCGCTGCATTTTGTTGTACACAACTTCTTTGGATGAAACAAACCTTAGGCGGAATATAAATGTTCTTTGAAAGTATTCCTATCTTTTGTGATAATATATCCGCTTATAAACATTGCTCAAAACCCGCTTCATCATAACCGCATTAAACATATTGAGATTCAACATCATTTTCTAAGGGATTGTGTTTCAAAACGAAAAATTGAGATATCTTTTGTACCATCTCAAGATCAATTAGCGGACATTTTTACAAAACCGCTTATCTTCCGAGACTTTTGCATCGATACAAGCTCGGTTAGGCATAATGCATATTGAATAAGTGCTTACGCTTGCATTTTGCACGCTTTTAAAACTTAGGGCGAAAAATCGGATTTTTGGTTGAAAATTCGATTTTGAAAAACTGACAAACAGCTGGGCGAAGGTTGAGGGCAACCGGTCGCCCTCAACGCGACCGGCCGCCCTAAGCTAAAAATTGATTAAAACCGTTCTCTCCTCAAGATTCTTCATTTTAACTTATTTTGGTCATTTTTCGTCCCTTTGCCAAATTCACACAAATTTCACTTCAAATTTATTTTCTTGCATATGTTTTATATTTTGACTTCATTAGGCTCGATTATTATCATCATTGCTCATCTTTACCGTATAAATGGTAAGAAATCTACTCCATTTGCTCAATCAAGAACCCATGAGATTTTGACTTATTTGCAAAATTCTTGATACTAGTTTCATATGAATGTGATGAGCTTTATATTTATGATGTATTGAATGTTGTTTGAACTGAATTGGTGATGAAATTTTTTTGGCTTAAACGAATCCCAAAGGCGTTATATTCTTCTAGTTTTATTCGACGCACGCCAAGTGTTCGACAAAATGTTTCAATGAAAAATTCATCACCTACATGATTCTCTCGATTTGAAAAGTCTTATAAGTATATAGAGATCATGTTTTATCATTCAAATGAGCTTTTGCAAGTCAATTGATCAACTCTTCCCTTTTTTTTTTTTGGATTTTAAGCTTCAATTTTCAAAAAGGCTCGATAAATCGATAAATTTGCGCACTTTGATATGAATATATGATGTTTTTTTATCGTGCTAACATTCTTTTTGATGATTCCAAAGGGGGAGAAACAGGAAAAACGCTCATACGCTCAAAGAAGCGAAAATAAGCTTGCAAGAAAAGCTCTAAGCTGGGCTCTTAAAAGCCATGTCGTGAATATCATTAGTCCATTTGATGTATTGTGAACTTTTATGCTTGAATAATGATGTTTTGTGACAGGGGAGCTTATAAGCCCATGGAATTCAAGCTTGTTGTGAAAGCTAAGCTTTTAGCTTTTAGTTGTTGCTTGTATACTTGTTCTTGATATGCATATTGATAGGGGAGCTTATGCAAAAATGATTTTGAAAATCTTTGCTCCTATCCTTGTGTGCTTGTACTTATGATGAATCTTGCTTGTAATTGATTGTTGTTTTAAGACCGAAAATTTGTTTTGTTTTAAAATCGACCTTCTAAAATTGTTTTGCTTGTAATCATCAAAAGGGGGAGTTTGTTAGATAAATGTTTTTATCAAGATTTTGATGATTTTGTTTTAATAAGTTTTTATACCAAAACAATGTTTTTATATGTTGTCCAAATACTCCTAAATGATTTAAAATGTTTTTACTAATTTTTGGAGTATTTCTTAGAGTTTTTAATTTGATAAAAATTGGAAAACACTTTTGATGGTTTTGTTTAAATTGGTTTTTACACCAAAACTATGTGTATAAATGTTGTCTAAATACTCCCAAATGATTTAAAAATGTTTTTACTAATTTTTTGGAGTATTTCTTGAAGTTTATTTCAAAAAAATCGACAACAAATGAGGTGTGTGTGTCACAAATCACTATCACTAGTGTCTCGAGTTTGTTGAGTTAGATTGTACCTCATCTTCTTGGTCAAAGTTGATCTTGTTCTTTGGCCATCAAGCGACGTGCTTCTTCCTCGTAGTCACTTGAGTAGTCACCATCGCTCAATCACCGCCTTCGACTTAGCTTTCAAATAGCTTCGCAGCCATCATTGCCTTTTTTTCCTTTCTTGTCTTCTTTCTCTCAAGACCTTTCTTTCTTCTTCATCCTTGTATTTGTTGACTACAGATATGGGCAAATAATGGCATAGTGACTGGTTGTCTACAGGCCCAAAGATAGATATTCAACCTTTTGATCGCCTCTTTTCCATTCTCGGATTGTCACTCTTTGATACTCAACTTTTTGATGATCTCTTTTCGTTGGCCTATCTTCCTTGATTTGGAGAGTGAGCTGAGTGTCTTCTCGAAGATTCACCCTTTCCTCTCTTGTAGTTCTTATCAAGAACTTGTTGAACCTCTTAACCATCGTGGCTATTTCTTCCGGGTCAATGACCTCTTTTGACCTCAAATTTCTTTCCATCTTTAACACCAGAGCAAATTGCTTGGGTACAAATGCCTCTTCCTGGTCTTTTCTTCTCACCAAACTCGTAGGCTTTGAGGTCCGAGAATAACTCATGGTTGATGTCTTTGATAGGTCCATGGAATGTCTCAATGACCTTCATTTCCCATTCAAATGAAGACTTTTTAGATTTTCATACACATTTCTTCTCGTGTATATTCCTTTCCAAGTGTATACTCATTTGTGATTTCTCGTGAACCGAGCATCTAGTTGATCCAGGTTCTCTCCGAGATCATTTTGAAGTTCTCAAATTTATGTACAAACACCGATAATTTGTTTTCCTTGATTTGCTTTCCGAGCCTTCACAAATCAATGTCACTTTGTCCTGCATTTCCTTAGCCGCTTTGCATGATTTGACTTTATTGAACATGGCTTTGTCCAAGGTTTTTGTAAAGATGTCCTTGGCTACATTATCCAGGTTGTATCTTTTTCTCACATCATTTGTCCACTCAGCTTCGGTTTTTCAACCATGACTCGTCCGGGAGCAATATCTTCTTCTCCTTCACCGCAGCTCTTTCGACATACCGTTCACCTTTAAGATTTGCAGAGGCCCATCTTCTATCACTATCCACATCTCATCATGTAATGCCGATAGATGAGCCTCGCATACGAATTTTCCAATCATCAAATTCTTCAATAGTGAACATAGGGATGCGTGTCAAATTTGCTTCCATTATAATAACTTTTAATGATAAAAAGAGTTTAGAAAGTTTAAGTACTAAAGCAGATTTTGAAAAGTTTGAGATCTAGTTCAAGAACTGCCATGAGGGTTCAATGAACCAACCGCCCGATACCACTTGTAGGTCCTAAGGGGTGTAAGTGTAAGGTTTAGAAGGGGGTTGAATAAACCTTACAAAATTTTCGATTTAGTCCTTTTAAATATTCGTAGTTGATACTACATACTTGTGTCCTCGATGGACAAATAATTTAGTCACTCAAGAGAGTTAATCTTCAACAAACTCAACTCGAGTTGTTGATGGAATAACTCACCGTTGGCTCTAAATTAACTCGATCGTGGTTTTGTTTTCAGCCAAGACTTAACACCCTTAAGTTTGATTAAGCAAGAGTTTAGTGCTTGGTTTAGTACTTATAAGTTATCGAGTGGATAGCAAATTTATCAAAGAGATATAAGCAATTAAAAATGCAAGAATTAAAATGTTGAAATGTAAATGACACAATGAAATTTTTATAGAGGTTCAAGATGGGGTAATTCTTCTACTCCTCTCTTCTCCAACTCCCGGAGGAATCCACTAGGTAATGATCGGTTTACAAAGTGGTAATAAATCCGTATACAAGTCTTGATCACACAAATTTACTTGATCCTTTGGGACTCGCCCCGAGACGCCTTGATCACTCACCGCTTCTCGCACGACTCGCCTTTCTTCACAGTGGCAACTGCTTTTGCTACTACATCTCACTTGCTCAAGCTCTTTGATTTGATCACGAAGCCCTCCAAAAGCTTAAGACTTGGTTCAACCTTGAACCTTCCTACAATCCTTCCCGGAATGTAGACCCTTTGTTTTCGTGATTTTCCTCTTCAACCGATTGAAGTTATCTTTCCTTCACAGAGTGTTGATTGATGTTCTTCGTAATGCAGGCTTGAGGATTGAGAATGTTTCAGCTTTTCTAATATGCTTGTATATCTCACGTGTGTGTCTTTTTTTTTCTCAAACAAACTCCTCAGCTTTTTATAGTGAACTTTCAAAAATTTGCCCGAAGAGATAGGCTTATTTTTGAAAGTCACTTTGCAATGTTGGTTTGTCTTGTTGCGCTCTTGGAATTGCCATTTCCTCGTATGAATTGTTCTTTCACCTTTTCGTAGTTCTCGACACGGTGTAGTGCTTCCCATCGTTCATTCCATTTGCACGCTTCTCGGGACCGAGCACTTCAAGAAAGGTGGTATGGAGATATTACTTGTTTAAGTAAATCTCTTGATTTCTCGGCAACGGTCTTTTTACGCTTATCTCGACTTGACCGCATTTCCTTGCTTTCCCCAGTGACTTAGAGTCACTTTCCAATCATTGGATGACTCTTCTCACACTTCAACTTGAGACTTGCTTTTCTCGAGTTGACTTGACCGATACTCCACTTGGCCGCATCTCACCGCTTTTTAGTAGAGTTCCCGCCTACTCTTTGCCATACTCAAATGCCTCACAAGAGAGTCTTCCTTCCAGCCTTCAAATTGTCTTCTTGCATGTTAGGGCGTAGGCCGAACTAACTCACCTTGACCAAATTTAATTGTTACAATGCATTATACAATAAAAATCGGGTGCCAACTTTCTATTCTAAGTTTTACATGGCATTCATCAAAATCTAAACAATAAAATTCCTAACAATTTCCCTTTTGATGATGCCAAAACTTAAACCATTCAAAAATGCAAATAACAAAGATACATACAGATAGTGTATTGACATAGAATGTATGCGCATAATCAATCTTTTTATTGATCATATCATTCTTGTACTTTTACACAATCACATAAGGTGTATCGAGTTCATATTTGCCTACACAGAAAATAAAGAATTTATAGCTTTATTACGTAAGACTTACATTGTATGTATTTACATAGTGAAATACACGGGCGGTTGGACAAAGAACACTTCATCTCCTTCGCTCTCCTTCTTTCATCTTGTTCAAGATCTTCTTTCTCTTCTTCTTTTTTCTCGCATCACCGCTTCTTTTTTTTTTTTCATATGCCTTCCTCGGCAGCCTTCATCTTTTCTTATTCTTTCCTCGTCTCTCCCCCGCCATAGCCGAGTTTGTCTCTTTGTTTTCTTCTTCTATTCTTTTTGCATACTCAACGTAGTTTTAGCCACTCGCAAATTTGCCACTTGATCAAGCTTTCCACCAAGAGATCCCTCCTTTCTTTCCCGGATCTACGATTCAATATTCTTGGGCAGAGGCCTAGGTCCAAGCTTCTTCCTCCACTACATCGCTTCTTCCTCTACCTCGGGCGATATCAGATCGGGTCTTCTTCTTTCCAAACAGTGACTAGGAGTGACCAAAGCAGAGTGATCGCTGTAGTCTCGTCCGCTCGTCGCCTTCTTCACATAATGTGAGACCCTTTTCCCAAGATAAGTCCCAAGCTTGAGCCATAGACATATTTGCAAAGTATCCTTCGATTCGAGCGCTTTTGAATTCGCCAACCGACGTGGCTCGTCCCCGACATCCAAAATGGCATAAGTGTGTCTCGCTTCACCGAATGCCTCCGTGTTCTTTCAAGATGTTCATAACTCGGGCATCCATTCTTCCTTCCACTTCCTTCATCCCTCGCTTCAATTGTTTTTCTCTTCTCACCATAGATACAAAGAGAGTGTTGGAGTGGCAGAGTCACGGGAGTTTGTCACCGATAATGTCACCGTGACAGACCTTGTCAGGGGTTTGTGCAATCATCAAAGTCACATCCGCTTTTGATCCTTCCCCTCAACAAGCTTCCTTTCTTTTGTTTTAAGACTTCCTCACCGATTTTCCCCTTCTCACCGCTTCCTTTCTTTTCAAATTTCAGATTTTAGCGCTTTTAAGGTATTCCTCTTCCCCTTTTTGCATCATCAAAGGATAGAGGAACCCTGGAACATATCGCAAGCATGAAGTCGAGCCTTCGATGGTCGAAGTTCGCTTCGAGTCCGCTGCGCGTTGTATGCAAAGACGGAATTCGGACGAGTAGCGCTGGATTCTCACAAATCACTTCATCTCACCATGAGAAGGCTGAATTTTCTTGTCATGTGTTCTTCCAACCGCCGAGATCATTTGTATTTTGCTCACGCAGCAGCCTTTATCTCAAAGCAAAGGAGCTTCATGCATATGCTCAATATGTTCTCTCACCTTTGTTTTTGCATCAAGATTTTCACTTTCCATACCAGCAGCCTTGTTGAACAATGTCCTCAAGAATCTGACTTGTTCCACACGCATTGTTTGCAGCCAAGCCACCATTCCCTTATTCTCGATCATATGCCTCTCAAGTCGGCCGTATGTTGGCATCTCTCGTTGTCCAACCGCATGTCCAAAGAGGCCTCGATGCCTCTCCATCCGTCAACCTCAAAAGTGCCTTGAACACTTCTCGAACTTCAAACGATTCTTCAAGGTGTGGGCCATACAAAGATCAAAGTCATAAGCACTGAACAATGGTATCTCAAGAGAAAACGGAGCTGGTTGTGATAGCGTGCGCGCTGCTCATTCTCTCGACTTTTCATGGAGTTCGGTACTTCCAGGGAAAAAGGAAAAGATTCTACAAAAGATTCATCACCGCCAACCGGGATCTGCTTCAATGATGAGCGGTGCGCGTGAAGTTCTTTTTGGGAATCGATCCCGCCGCAGCCTTGAGGAGCTTGCGCAGTAGCGGGGTCTCTTGTTGAGCGGGTCTTGTTGTGAAGTGACCCGCTTGCCGAGCCTCAATGCCTCAACAGCCTTCGTTGGTCTCACCGATTTTTCCATTTGAGTAGATCGTCCTCGCCTTATCGGGTTAAGCTACCATCGACGATGATGAGATTTCCATTGGTGGCTCATCATCAAAGTTAAAAGTTTGACGAGTAGTAGTCTTGGGATCGACTTGCTCGTGCTTGGAACATCCGCAAACCGAGTCTTTTTGATTTGGCACGGGATGACTCACCTTTTTCTTCGCTTTCCGATCCTAAATGTGACATCGATTATCCTGGGAATCATGAAGTGCGCTTATCTCCTTCTCTCGATGGGTCGATGATAGCAGAGGGATGTTCTCGACTTCAGCTACCTTACCCCGGGAAGTCTCAACCTCCCGTGGCCTTCATTACCTCCAAAATAGCCTCTTCGCAATGAGGTTTTAGTCCTCCCTTTCGACAAAGCTGTCACTGCCTTAGGGTCTTCTCATGGGTGGCATCCATTGAGTCTCAACCCCATGGATTGCACTTTCATCGCCTGAGTGTTAACTCCTGTGGCCGTCCATCCAGGCCTCGATCGCTCAAAGAGTCATTATTAGCCTTCGTAGAGCTTGGCACTTCTCACCGAGACAGCCTCAATCGCCTGAGCTTCGTGATGGCAACTTGTTGTTCTTCTTGTGTTTGTATTCTCTCTACTTCGCCTCCTTGATTCGCTAGGAGTCATCCGCAGATCCTCCAACCTTGCCGCAGCTGGGAGGAGTTTCCTCACCGGCGCACCACCGAGTGACTTGAATGGGGTCACTGCCTCCAAACTCCCGGCTGCTTCGATTGATTGTTCACCGGGGGCAGGTGGTAACACACCTTCAATAGGGGTTGGCTCGACCGGGTTCCCCACTATCCCGCCATCGCCATCACCCTTATCGCTTCTTCCGAGTGAGTCAAGTGGTGGCAAAGAACAACAATGGCTATTTGTCAACCACTCCCATTGATCGAATTTCACCGTGGTTCGAGGACTCTCCTGTCCCTCCATCAATCTTTGCTCGTGAAGGATTCTCGATTCCTCGCAATGCTTGCCGCATTTGCAACTCTTCTCGGGCGCAGCAAAGATTCTCTGATCCTCATCACCGTCCGAGAAGACATCAAGGAGAGGATGTGTGTTCTGTGGTGCCGAGATAGGGCGTATGCTTGCTTTCTCACGTGCCTCGGCTTCCTCAGCCTTGCTTTTCTTTCTCCTTTTCCCTTGTAAATCTGCAGGATGTCTAAGCAGCTTGTCTTCATCCAAAGGCTGGAGTACAGTTTTAGTCCAAGGAAATTTAGCAGCTTCCTCTTCTTCTTCTATGAACTCAGCCGTTGGAACTGCTTCCTCGACTTACTCAACTTCCATTTCTCCACTCACGCAGACGATTTTGGATGTCCGGGTAAGGTGGGATAGGATCATTACATCACTATCCGCTCTAGCAGTTCTTTTTCTTGTGTTTCACTGTGAACTACAACAAATTGTCTTTCGGGGTTGCTTCACTGACGCTTTCTTCAGAGACTTGGTCTGTTTATCAATTACATCCGAGACTCTACTTCTCCAAAGAGTCTCCTGGATTTGCTCTAGCCGAGTAATCGACTCACCGGTTTCTCCAGCTCGATCGCTTGATGATTCTTCTTCGTCTCCTAGTTTGTACCGTAGGGATTTCTGTTCGAGACGGTGTCCTCTCGAGTCTTGGGCGGCGGGGGCCGGTGCCGGTGTCTTTTTCTCGAGGAGCGGGCCGTCGTGGCTTCTGCTTCTCCTTTTTTGACGATCGGAGAAGGTATTTGAGAGTCCTTCTCGACCGCTGCCGCAGGGGCAGGAGACACGGCCGCAGGGGCAGTGACTCACGCGCAGGGGCAGGAGCATGTTTGGTTTTCTTTTGCCGCAGGGGCAAAGCAGCTTTTCTTAGTAGTTGCCAAGCAGCTTTCTTCTTGGGTGGAGAGGAAACAATCAGATCTTCAGGGTCACCGATTCCCCTCACCGTGTCGCCTTCTTGCGTAAGCTCTCTTCTCAGGCGCCTGAGAGGTTTGCTCAACATCCTCTTTGTTAACATGGAATGCCTTCCCATGTCTAAGAGGGACTCTTTCACCTCCATTAGCCGCCAATCACTAGGCCATATCCTAGGGATCCTCCAAATGAGCCATCTTCCTTGAAGGATTTGTTCCCACGCTCGCAGAGTCTGCCGAGACAAACTCAAATTTCAGCTTTATCTTCTTTTTCTTCGATGATTGCAGCCATTACAATCAGCTTTGCTTTTGACAGCTTGGTCAAAGTCGCCAAACTTGATGTCGATACATTTGGCAACTATGTCCAACAACTTGTGATAATCCTCCTTCAGCAGCCTCTTTGTTTGTCATATACACTATTTTATCAAAGAAAGTCGGGCTTGGCTATTTCTTTTCCAAGCATCAGCCAGGTTTACATCAGCCTTCATTACTCTCTGATGCGCCCTTCGCCGGGTAGTGAGCAATGTTTGGCCAAATCTCGCGAGATAGTCACCGCTTCCGTGAACAGATGACTTGATTCCTTCATCGTGAATCTCAAAGATTCACGAGAATTGTGCGACCTCCTCCACATATGTCATCGGGTATTCTAACGCCGTAAACGGTTTTCAGCATCGACGCTTAACTTTTCAGCGATTTTCTTCACTAGGGTGTCGCTTGACCCTCGCTTTCACCATTCCGTTTAAATCCACCGTAGAGCCGGTGTGGATTTGCTTTCCTAACTTGGTAAAGTCATAAGTTGGTGCCATTTTTCAGATTATATCAAGAAAACTAAGAAATTGATTTGAAGATAGATAGGGTTTAGAGAGAATTTTTGCCTTTGCTTTTGAGAGAAAGAAATGAACAGCTTTTAGAAGTGTGAGAGAGAAACGGATGAAAATGGTTTAAATATGGTTTATGAAAGGACGTGGGGGTTTTTGAAATGTGATCGAAATCAACGGCTTGATTTTGCACGCCTATTGAGCATTTAATGTCTCGTATTTAATGCGGCAAAGATTTATATCCAATCATAAGCTTGGTGTGCAGCTTTTATGTCTCAGACATCATCATTATGCCGACGTATTCCTTAAAACATTCCCGCTTAGTCAAAACGACCGCGTTTTTGTCATTTTGCTCATAAGTGACTCAAATTATCCCTTAGCCGATTTAACTCTACTTCTCACAGCTTTTCTTAGTGACTCAAATATCACCGACTCGTGTAGTCAGTTTTTCCGATATAAATGATTTATCGAGCCGATTTCTATTTTCACTTTTTTTCACCCCTTTTCTGCTCCATTTCTCTTCTTTGATTCGTCCGAGTGTCACCTTAGCTCAATTAGTCCCAACTCATGCTTGAGTTCTTCAAATCTTGACTCACATAATGGTTTTGTGAAGATGTCACTAGTTGTTTATCGCTTGAGATATATTCCAGATGATGTCCTTCTTTTCAACATGATCTCTTATGAAGTGATATCCGACATCAATGTGCTTTGTTCTTGAATGCAACACAGATTTTGAGTAATTGCAATTGCACTTGTGTTATCACACATGATTGGAATTTCTTTTTCCTCAACCTCATAGTCTCTCACCGCTGCCTCATCCATAGACTTGGGCACAACAAATGCGCCGCAACTATGTATTCTCGCCTCACCGTAGAGGTGGCTATTGAATTTTGCTTGCTAAACCAGAAATCAGCCTGCTTTCCTAGATTTGACATGTGCCTCAAGTGCTCTTTCCTATCAACTCGATCCAAAGATAGTCGGGATCAATAGCCAATTAGCTTGAATCCACCTTCCTTTGGATACCATAGGCCTACTTCTTGGCTTCCTTTCAAGTATCTCAATATTCTCTTTAGCTCATATGGCTTCTTTTGGAGCATATTGAAATCTTGCACATACACCTACAAAGAAAGGTGATGTCCGGTCGCTTGCCGAGATAGAGCAATGATCCAATAAGTGCTCAGATCTTGTTTGATCTACAGTGCTTGCCATCCGCATCCATGTCCATTTTGACCGATGTGTTTATTGGTATTTTTACGTAAGACTTCTCCTCCATACCAAACTTCTTCATTAAATCTCCGTGTATTTTGTTTGACTTATGAAGGTTCCATCCTTCACTGCTTTTACTTGAGTCCAAGGAAGAATGTCACTTCCCCCATCATGCTCATTTCAAATTTACTTTGCATGAGGTTTGAAAATTTTTCACACAAATTTTTGTTAGTGGATCCAAAAATGATGTCATCCACATATACTTGAACAAGCAAGATACTCTTTTTGTCTTGAATTCTCAAAAGTGTTCTATCTACTTTTCCTTTAGTGAATCCATTTTCAATTAGAATTGTGACAAGGTATCATACCATGCTCGGGTGCCTGCTTAATCCATACAGGGCTTTCTTGAGTTTGTATACCTTATCTCCAAGAGTTTTCTCGCTTCAAATCCTGGAGGTTGTTCAACATACACTTCTTCTTCCAATAAACCATTTAGAATGCACTTTTACATCCATCTCGATATACAATGAAATCCTTGTGAGCAAAGATAGGCAAGAAACATCCTTATAGCTTCCAATCTTGCTACAGGGGCAAATGTTTCATCAAAATCTATCCCTTCTTCTTGGCAATATCCTTTGGCTACTAGTCTTGCTTTGTTTCTTACCACATAACCTTCCTCGCTCATCTTATTTCAACACCCATTTGGTGCCAATAACATTTTGATGTATGGGTCTTTGCACTAATTCCCATACTTTATTTCTTTCAAACTCGATTCAGCTTCTTCTTGCATAGCTTGAATCCAATGTGTGTCATCCAAGGCTTGTGACACGTCTTTTTGGGCTCTATTTGTGAGATGAAGCATGTGAACATGGCTTCTTGTTGAGTTCTCGATCTTGTTTTGACACCTTCTCTTATATCTCCAATGACAAGTTCTCGTGGATGATTTCTCACCATCTTACATCAAAGTTGAGTAAGTTAGCCGATTCAATGACTTGCAACCGTGTTGCTATGGGTCACCTCTCTCGAATCACTTAGCCGCAAATTCTCCACTGCTTTTGAGATTCAAGAATCTCATCTTCTTCTCGAATTGATAATTCCAAATTTCCAAATTTCAAAGATAGGATTCTTCTCGTATGGTTGATGATTTAGCTTATCACCGACTCTTCAATGTCTTCTCCATTTACATTTGCTCATCGAATACTACATGAATGGATTCTTCTCAGAACCATAGTTCTTTTGTTGAGTATCCCGTAGGCTTTGCTTTCACCGAGTATCCTAAGAAGATACCTTCATCACCTTTTAGCATCAAAAGCCTTTAGGTTGTCTTTGCCATTGTTGTGATGAAGCATTTACATCCAAATATTCTCAAGTATGCAACATTTGGTTTTCTTCCACCCGCATCTCATAGGAGTCTTTGTCACCGCTCTATTTATCATACATCCGCTTTTGGGTGTAGCAAGTCGTGTTGATTGCTTCACCAAAATCTTTTTGGTAACCCCGTCACCTAACATGGTCCTTGCCGCTTTTTGAGGGTTCTATTCCTTCTTTCTCGCAACTCCATTCTCACGTGGAGTTCTTGTCACCGATAGTTCATGACCAATACCATTCTCAATACAATACGAAGTTATTATTCCATTGACAAACTCAATTCCTCTCGTCTTCTTATTTTGATAATGGTTTGACTCTTCTCGCTTTTGAATCCTTCTTCATTAGTTGTAGTTTTTGTAGAGTTTCTTTCTTCTTACACATGAATATTGTCCATGTATATCTTGAATAGTCATCTACTACCACCAAGGTGTATTTCTTTCCACTTATGTCCGGCCGGTTCCACCGGGCAAATAGATCCATATGAAGCGATGCAATATTCTTGTTGAGGATGGGCATGTCTTTTCTTTGAATGACGACTTGATTTGTTTTCCCTTCGACATGCGTCACATATACTTCCTTTTTGTATACCGAGTCCGTAATCCTTCCACAAGATGACTTCTTGCCAGCTTGTTAATTGTTTTGAAATTCAGTGTGACTCACCAGGTGCCACACCAACTTGATTCAAATTGGTTTTTGCTAGTAGATGTGCATCGGTGTTGCAAATGACCAATCCACTACATACATATTTTTCTCGCCTACATCCTTGCAAAGACAACTTCATTTGATTCAATATCTTTGATTTGGCATATTCCCATGTTGAATCCAACATTGTAGCCCTTGTCACAGAGTTGATCGATGCTTAGAAATTGAAGTTGAGTCCTTCAACATATGCAACATCTCGTGATCTCTAATCCATTTCTCTTGATGGATCCAATGCCTTTATTTCGCCAGAGCTTCATTTCCTCCAAATATGACTTTTGCTCCTTTAACTTCCTTGAATTTTGACAAATTTTTCTTATTTCCTCATCATATGTCCGGGAATGTACCACTATCCATGTACCAGGTTCCTTGGCACTCACTGCTTGAACCCGCAATCAAGGAAATTAAGTTTTAGGTACCCATACTTGTCTGGGTCCCGAGGGGTTAGAATTGTAAGATGATCCAACCAACTTATAGCCAAATGATTTGACTTCTAAGGGGTTGCCATCTATCGCTCCATAATCATAATTAATCCTCGCAAATTGCTTGGGATTCTAGTTCATACAAATTGCCTTTTGTCTCGTATGCCCGCATATGTGTTTTAGCAATTGCCTTTCTTAGTTGTGGTGATTTTGAGTGTGATGCCTAGGTGCATAGGTGTGCCGATGAAAGCTCTTATACTTTTGGAATGGCCTTTGCCGAGTTCTTGGCCTTTGCCATTTGGGCTTATATTCCATAAGTCTATGCCGATAGTTCACATTATTCCAATCAGCTTGCTTGGATATTTTCTACCATTCCCATCATATGTATTTCTTTTATGGATTTTTCTGGGTTTTTTGGTAGCTCGCTTCTTTTTACAGAGTATTTTCTGTTGGAGTTTGCCGAGGACTCGGCCAATCTCTTCTCACTGCCCTTTCAAAGACACTCAACCTGGCCGTTTTCCTTTTCCTTTGTAACCAAGGCCGCTTTGCTTGTTATTGTGCTTTGGAGTGAATGTGTGTGCAACATTTAGAGTTTTGATTTTTCGACTCTTCATGACTTGAAGATCCTTTTTCCAAAATTACTTTTGAGGTTTGACATAGCACGAGGAATTAAATCCTAAGCCCGCCTTTGTCTCCACATTCTCTTTGACTCATAATAAGATCATCCAATGATTTAGATGCCTTAGTGAATGAGGCAATAACATTCTTGAGGTCATTCTCCTCTTTTCTATAGCAAGCAATTTCTCGCTATTAATTTAGCATTTTCACTTTTTAAACTTCATTCTCATCACCTATTTGACTTAGAGTACTCACCTCCTTAGTCACCTTTTTAAGTTTTGACTTTTGAGTAGGTCCGTTTTCCTCATTCAATAGTGTGTGAGGATTTAATGTATTCAAAATCTTTCATCATTTTGCCTAATGAATCATAAAGATCAAATGGGTGATGAGTGTGTGTGTCACACTACTATCACTAGTGTCCGAGTTTGTCGAGTTAGATTGTACCTCATCTTCTTGGTCGTTGATCTTGTTCTTTGGCCATCAAGCGATCGTGGCTTCTTCTTCGTAGTCACTTGAGTAGTCACCATCGCTTCAATCACCGCCTTCTTGACTTGGCTGTTTCAGCAGCCTCCTTCAGCCATCATTGCCTTTTTTCTTTTCTTTTTGTCTTCTTTCTCTCAAGACCTTTCTTTCTTCATCCCCGTATTTGTTGACTACAGGATATGGGCAAATAATGGCATAGTGACCTGGTTGTCTACAGCTCCAAAGATAGATATTCAACCTTTTGATCAGCCTCTTTTCCATTCTTGGATTGTCACCTTTGATACTCAACTTTTGATGATCTGCTTCTCTTCTGTTGGCCTATCTTCCCTTGATTTGGAGGAGCCGAGTGTCTTCTCGAAGATTCACCCTTTCCTCTCTTGTAGTTCTTATTGAAGAACTTGTTGAACCTCTTAACCATCGTATTATTTCTTCTGGGTCAATGACCTCTTTGACCTCACTCTCTTTCCATCTTTAACAATTAGAGCAAATTGCTTTGGGTACAACTGCCTCTTCCTCGGTCTTTTCTTCTCACCAAACTCGTAGGCTTTGAGGTCCGAGAATAACTCATGGTTGGATGTCTTTGATAGGTCCATGGAATGTCTCAAAGGCCCATGACCTTCATTTCCCATTCACCGAAGACTTTTTAGATTTTCATACACATTTCTTCTCGTATATTCCTTTCCAAGTGCATAACCATTTGTGATTTCTCTGTGAACCGAGCATCTAGTTGATCCAGGTTCTCTCCCGAGATCATTTTGAAGTTCTCAAATTTCTCAGACACCCACCGATAATTTGTTTTCTTTGATTTGCTTCGAGCCTTCACAAATCAATGTCACTTTTGTCCTGCATTTCCTTAGCCGCTTTTGCATGATTTGACTTTATTGAACATGGCTTTGTCCAAGGTTTTGTAAAGGATGTCCTTGGCTACATTATCCAGGTTGTATCTTTTTCTCGTCATCATTTGTCCACTCAGCTTCTTGGTTTTTCAACCATGACCGTCCGGGAGCAATATCTTCTTTCTCCTTCACCGCAAACTCTTCGCATAAAGTTTCACCTTTAAGATTTGCAGAGGCCCATCTTCTATCACTATCCACATCTCATCATGTAATGCCGATAGATGAGCCTGGATACGAATTTTCCAATCATCAAATTCTTCAATAGTGAACATAGGGATGCGTGTCAAATTTGCTTCCATTATAATAACTTTTAATGATAAAAAGAGTTT
The DNA here is from genome assembly GCA_016081115.2 of Rehmannia glutinosa. NCBI lineage: Eukaryota > Viridiplantae > Streptophyta > Magnoliopsida > Lamiales > Orobanchaceae > Rehmannia > Rehmannia glutinosa. Next base: position 74,662,955 of record CM071932.1, read on the forward strand.
AGAAAGTTTAAGTACTAAAGCAGACTTTGAAAAGTTTGAGATCTAGTTCAAGAACTGCGGAGGGTTCAATGAACCAACCGCTCCGATACCACTTGTAGGTCCTAAGGGGTGTAAGTGTAAGGTTTAGAAGGGGGTTGAATAAACCTTACCAAATTTTCGATTTAGTCCTTTTAAATATTCGTAGTTGATACTACACACCAGTGTCTCTTGATGGACAAATAATTTAGTCACTCAAGAGAGTTAATCTTCAACAAACTCAACCGAGCCGTTGATGGAATAACTCACCGTTGACTCTAAATTAACTCGACCGTGATTTTGTTTTCAAATAAGACTTAACACCCTTAAGTTTGATTAAGCAAGAGTTTAGTGCTTGGTTTAGTACTTATAAGTTATCGAGTGGATAGCAAATTTATCAACAGATATAAGCAATTAAAAATGCAAGAATTAAAATGTCGAAATGTAAATGACACAAGAAAATTTTTATAGAGGTTCAAGATGGGGTAATTCTTCTACTCCTCTTTCTCCAACTCCCGGAGGAATCCACTAGGTAATGATCGGTTTACAAAGTGGTAATACCCGTATACAAGTCTTGATCACACAAACCGACTTGATCCTTTGGGACTCCGCCTGAGACGCCTTGATCACTCACCAAGCTTCTCGACGACTCACCTTTCTTCACAGGCAAACTTTGCTACTACAGCTCACTTGCTCAAGCTCTTTGATTTGATCACGAAGCCCTCCACAAGCTTAAGACTTGGTTCAACTTTGAACCTTCCTACAATCCTTCCCGAATGTAGACCCCTTGTTTTCAGATTTTTCCTCTTCAACCGATTGAAGTTATCTTTCCTTCACAGTGAGTGTTGGATTGATGTTCTTCGTAATGTAGGCTTGAGGATTGAGAATGTTTCAGCTTTTTCTAATATGCTTGTATATCTCACGTGTGTCTTCTTTTTTTCTCAAACAAACTCCTCAGCCTTTTATAGTGAACTTTCAAAAATTTGCCCGTTGAAGAGATAGGCTTATTTTTGAAAGTCACTTTGCAGCCGTGGTTTGTCTTGTTGCGCTTCTTGGAATTGCCATTTCCTCGTATGAATTGTTCTTTCACCTTTTCGTAGTTCTCGACACGGTGTAGTGCTTCCCATTGGTTCATTCAATTTGCACGCTTCGACTCGAGCACTTCAAGAAAGGTGGTATGGAGATATTACTTGTTTAAGTAAATCTCTTGATTTCTCGTGGCAACGGTCTTTTACGCTTATCTCGACTTGACCGCATTTCCTTGCTTTCCCTGTGACTTAGAGTCGCCTTCCAATCATTGGATGACTCTTCCGTCACTTCAACTTGAGACTTAGCTTTTCTCGAGTTGACTTGACCGATACTCCACTTGGTCGCATCTCACCGCTTTTTAGTAGAGTTCCCGCTTACTCTTTTTGCCATACTCACTGCCTCACAGCAGAGTCTTCCTTCCAGCTTCGCTTGTCTTCTTGCATGTTAGGGCGTAGTGACTTAACTCACCTTGACCAGCTTAATTGTTACAATGCATTATACAATAAAAAACAATATTTAGAATGCATTTTTCATGAAGTGGAGGTATGTTCCTATAATATGGATTTTTCTTTTGCCTTTAAAATGTTATTTTATATAGAGAAAAATACACTTACCCATCCGAACTATACCGATTTTTACACTTTACCCTCTAAACTTTAATTCGTGACACTTTGCCCCCTGAACTATGAAAATCGTTACACTTTACCATATATGGACAATTTTGCCCCTAGGTTTTATTCTTTTAAAACAATAGTTCAAGTTATCCCTTTAAACTCTATTTTGTGGCAATCTACTACATAATAACAAATTTATTGCATTAATCATTAAACATGAAAATTTTACTCCGTAATCAATTTGTTTTTCTGATTTTTCGAGAAACGAGAATTCTTATTTTCTCGTCACTTGTTTTGTTCGTGGGCGTTGTTACACCTACTTAGATCCACTTATTCAGATATTTTAAAAGGATCATGTCGTTTCCACTTATAAACTCAACAGACATACTTCGATCAAAATTCCCATTTCAAGTTTAAATCAGATACAAATTAGGTCTATAGATCAAAATGAACATAGTCCATTACGACCATATCAGCCCAACATGCTTCCGTAAAATTAATAAATCCCTTAAAATTCATACCTTCTTTGACCGAAATGAAAGACCGGTGAGATGGCTCGCAACACCACCAAATGGAAAATTATTGCCCTAGATCGCTTGACAAACATGTACCTCACTGCTCAACCTCACCCTTAGGGAAGATGATCTCGCAAGTTATCCGACTCTTCAAAGAACTATTTAGCACAGCCTTGGTTCGCTTCCTACCCAGCGTATAAGTAATTTTAAAAGGGATGAATTAATAGAACATTATGAACACATGTTGAAGCAAAAGCCTCTTTTTTATTAAGAACTTATAGAAAAATTTATTACAACAAGAATTTCCTTTGGGAGGAGAAAACCCTGCTTAGCCTCTCATAAAGGCTATCACACTCTTGTACATAAAATTAAAAACTAAAACTCGAAAACACTGAAATTCTAAACTCACAAATGTAATTTTACAAAGAAAGTTTATTGTTAGAAGACTAAGGAAATGTTCGATCTTTATTTTTTGTGGAGATATCCCTTGCCTTGTAATCGCTTTCCCCAATTTGCCTAATATTCCCGCCAAGAAGAAGAAACTTTAATCTCTCAAGTAATATCAATCTTAGAAGTGCCCATCATAGGCCTAAGATTGATCTCTTCATCCTTTACCCCTGACATGCCGGGTTGATGTGATAACTCGATTTGACTCCTGAGAGTATCCGCTTTTCCTCGGGCCAATATTTCGCCACCAGACTTGTGCTAGAGGTACGAATCCTCCGCTACAGTTGGGAGCCCCGCGCTTTAAACGCTCCGCTTTGCTTATTAGCGGCCCGAGGATTGGTCTTGAAATGCCGCCTCAATCGAGAGTGAGACCGACACATGCTCGATATGACGGTTACTTTGTCCCGATCATTCCTTTGTAATTTCCCTACCAAATCAAAGATTGATGACCAGGGTATCAAATTTTTGGAGTAGCATTTCCACCGGTCTCCAAGATGTTCAGCCGTGAGGATGGAATCACCTTCAATTCCTCCATCTCTTGTTAGAAAATCAAAGAACATTTTCATGAGATTTTATAATGACAATATCATAATCATAATATTGATATTCAAATTTGCCATCTAAGTATTTTAGCGTTTTCGTTTTGATTCAATTTTGTTTTTCGTAAAGCTTTGACACTTGAATTATCAATTATTAAGATAAACTTTTTTAGCCAAGAGAAATAAAGGCCATTTTTTGAAAGCCTTCTCGATCGCAAAGAATTCTTTCTCGTTGATATGCCACCGAAGTCAGCTTCACTGGCTCAGAATAGACCGCCGCAATATCCGCATGGCATTTCTCCGCTTTGGTGTGGCTTTTGTAAGAATCGCCGCCACCAATAATCACTGCATCCGTAAAGAACCAGCCATCTTCATCATCCTGAATTGCAAGTTTAGGAAGCTTTTCGCAAACTTCTTTAAGCCGCTTAATTCCTTCTTGATGTTCATTCTCCCATTTGAATATCGTGATCTTTTTAAGCAATGGGCTAAACACCTTCCCGTAATGTGCTAGATTGTTTATGAACATTCCAAAGAAAATTGACCACTCCAAGAAAACTCAAGTTGCTTCTTGTCTTTTAACGTATCCGAAATCCCCGTATCTTCCACAATATGATTTTGTAGAATGATTCCGATTCGCCGATCTCAATTCCGAGGAATTCAATTTGTCTTGTTGTGATCACCGCCTTCTTTTTCCGAAAGCACTAATCCTTCTTTATGACAAACATCCAAAATATCTCCAAATGTTTGAGATGTTCATTCATGTTCTTTGATGCAATAAGAATATCATCAATGTACACCTAACATGAAACTCGAAATAATCTTTGAAAAGATTATCCATCTTCCTTTGATATATCCGGGGTGCGTTAGCCAATCCCATGTGCATTACGCTCCAAATATAATGTCCTTGTGGTGTGGAGAAAGTTGTGAACTTCTTGCTTTCTTCATCCATCTTAATCTGCAAAATCCAGATTTGCAATCGAACTTTGCGAATATCTTGCACCTTTGATGCGCTTAACCGATGTTCTCTCGCTTGGGATATAGTATCCGCCGAACTCCAAAATGTTATTAATCCCTTTGTAATTAATAACAAATCTCGCTTTCCTCTTTGATTTCTCCATGGTTTCTCGACTAAGAATCCCGGATCACCGTATGGAGAAACTCCCCGTGAAATTAACTTAAGGTCAAGATGTTCTTTAAGTATCTTCTCGCATATCCTCACGATCCTCCCGGTTCATAAGGATTGGTTTGAATCTCACGAACTCGTATCTTTCCCCGGCTTAACCTTTAAGGAAGCTTTAAGCTCGCTTCTTGTCCCACCATGCCAAATGATCTTCATTATAATTCCTTTGATCTTCTTCGACATCCTCGAGTGATATTTGTTCCTCAATGGTCACGCCACTGCGGGATTCTCCATTAGACCCATCCATAATTCTCCGCAATGGCTTCGAGTAACTCGTTTTTCTCCTTGTACTCAATGAATACAAGTTATTATCTCATATCTTCTTATCCTTTCGCTTCCGAATTGTCTATAGGATAATAACGCTTCACCAAATTTTCTTCGATCCGCCATTTTTGATTGGCGGCGTGGCTTCATCACCACGCTTTTGCCGCAAAAATTAATAGGCATTTTTCTCAAAATGCTTCCTCAGCCTCTCTGACAATAATCTTATGATCACATAATGTTGTGAAAATAAGTCTTCTTGTCTCGCTTTCCCGTAAATCGCTTGAATGTTTGTAGGAAATTATTTCCTAGCAAAACATCTCGCACTGTATCATGGAAATAGATTGGTGGCATCTTCACTTTGTACCACGGGGTACCGCCCGCGCCTCCGATCATGATTTCTCGCTTGTTTAATTCCCTTATTAAGGATAAGAATCCTTTTTACGTAAATCTCTTCCTGCAATAGCCGTAAATCTTCTCCAATTTCTTTAGAAAAACATCCGCTTTGCAAAGACATATTCCAAAGACTAATCAATATAGGCGGCAAAATACTGACCTTGTATTCATCATATAACATTCCAATAGAAATGTATATGGAGAATGGACTAGTGGTCATTTGATTCTCAGATCTTTTATTAGCCACCGTGAACTCCATTCCGTCTTGTAATCTTTCCCAAGGTTTATGATCCTCAAGAAATTCAATTCCCAAGATAATTGTTCTCGGGATTTTTCCCGCAACTCCTGATAGTCACTAAATTTCACATATCTTCGTGCTTCCTTGATACCGTCCAACTATTGGTTGTTGGAGATAATATAGAACATCACAAGGAAATATATTATCCTTTTGAGTGATATCGAATATTACTTCAACTTCTCCCATCCTTCTCGACATTTCAACTCTCCGCCGCTTTTGAAAACATCTCGGGATACGCTAACTTACTTGGTCTCCTTTTCTTCCCAACGGCCGCTACTCGCTATTCTTCGTCCCGTTAGAAAGACATCTTTCTAGGCTCAACTCTAAGACTTCGCTTTTGTTGAAGACTGTTGATCTTGTATTTTCATATCGATCTCCTTGATAGTTGAGACTCAATAATCTCTCGGTAAAACCACCCCGCAAAGTCCTCGAAAATCCTTGGGACTTCAATAAATTCTTTTCTCAAGAATACTTCAATGATGTGTATTCGAGAGAGCATAGGATATCTTGTATGTGATCGAGTAGGGTCTATTCCCTTCTTTCATCAAATCATCTCTTTTGAAATCTTGATGAAGGGTTAGACTCTATCGAAATCTCGATCTCCCGATTGTATGCAATTCTAGGTAGACATTAAATGCCAATTTCCCAAAGATACAAATTTCCTCAGAATCAGCTCCAAGGCATGAATCCTTGAGGTTTGAGATTCGCTTGTCAAAGATAGCCGATTGAGTGGTGAATCTATCCCTTCTTTGAATGTTGCTTAATAATGACTCTTATGGCTCCAATATGAATCCATGAGAGTGTATTTGCAACTTCTTTTTAACTCGCTTTTGATCTCCTGGATTTCTTTAATAGGGACCAACCGCATCTCGATCAAAGTTACCGGAAACTCCATCGTAATAGCAAATTCTCCTATTGTTACCCCGTGGATAATTTGGTGTTTTCTCACGAAACCCAATTCTCATAAGAGTTTTATGAGAGACCGTCGGAGAGAGAGAATCCCGACATATCCTCCTCGATCGTCTCGCCAAGAATTTCTTCTTCACTCGATTCGCCGGAGTCACTTCCATCGCCGTAATAGATCTCTTCGCTCATAGATGCTTTCATCCGAGGGTATATCCTCAAATTGATACACCAGAGTAAGATCTTGATAATAGACAGCTTCTTCCTCAATTTCTCGTGTAGCCTCTAACCGTCCTCGACTCGCTTTTATTATCCGGGCAATCCGCTGAGATATGCCCTTGCTCCGCATGTCCAAAGAATTACAACTTTGAAACTTTCATTTGCTCGTGTGAGCACGCCCGAAAGTTCTCCTTCCCCGTGTTCTCATTGCACTTGCTTGATTGACTCGATGAAGAGGCTCTTACTCCCGCTTGGTGTTGGTCTTTGTCCCGCTTTGTAACTTCGAGCTTTTTGTTTTGACTAAAACCTTCTAGGTCTCCATGAAGACCGCTTTTGTCTTTTTGTCGTTGCTTCCTCGGCGTATGGATGGCTTTGCTCCTTCTTCTTTCTCGTGCCGCTTGGTTGTCCTCCCACAATTGTTGGGATGTCATTATCCATGCAACATGAGGAACCGCTTTGTTAATTCCTCTTAATCTCTTGTAATTCTTGTACAGAATCGCTTGGTAAAACCATTCGATAACTTGCCTTTTAGAAAGACATTTTTCTCGCCACGCTTTTACTTCCGCTCCATCCTTGTATTCCCCGATAAGCATTTTTCTCCAGGGGACTCTAATTTGGCAAAGAATAGTCATGCAGCCTTTTCTTTAATCTTGATTTCCACCCCAGATTCAAAGAACAACTTGATATATTCGTCAATATGACAAATATCATATAACCAAGGCTATAGAGGGCTTGTTTATATCTCTTTCTTTTTTCATCCTCTAATCCCCGAAATAACCTCGTGGCCGATGAACTGATTTTGAATAGTTTTGCCATACCATCGACAATTCCTTTAAGTGATTCTCCCGATGTGACCGAACCTTTTGTACTAAAGATCGGTCATATCCCAGCAATCTTCACCGATCCTTCAAGACTCATTTCAAGGAGTAAAATGAATGAATCATTTGTAAGATCGAGGGTTCCCGCTGAAATTCTCATAGTCAAGCCCATTCATCAATGAGAACTTTCTATTTTTAAAATCGGGATGTCCAGATTTAACATCAACCCATATGGATGTATTGGGTCGAGGTGTGATCTTCCATAAGGCGTCTGATAAACATTCGCCTTCCAAAGAGGGTTGTCTAGTTCCCCGCAAGAGGGTTTCACCTTCTCGTCCCCGAAAGTAGATCACTCCCGGCCGTGAAATCCCGGCCGGTGGCATCCTTTCGTCCCGAGCTCCATGATTCAAACCCGTATTTCTTTGATGTTAGATTAACTTGTGGTGGTGGTGGAATTGGTCTTCCTCGCCGATCATAGGTGACCGATGTTCCATCTCCTGTTCATCTTTAAATCTACAATTCATAATCCTCGCGAAGGATTCTCGCAAGGTCATGTAGATCTTTAAGATTCATCTTTTCCATATCCATCTTTTTAATTTTTGATGGATTTTCCTTTGATTAGAGCAATGAGCTTCTCCTCATTCTTTTTTCGTATAACTTCGTTGGTTTCCCTTTTGGTGTAAATAGGGTATTGTCCCAAATCTATACGCTTTTTTCTCCTAAGAACTCGGCCTGCCCTCCGTGTTCTTGACTAAGCTTCAATATCATGAAGGAGTTCAAGAGTTTCTTCGATATTTCACCATCGCTCTCCATCCGTTCTCGATCTCGATGAACTTGTGCTTTGGTAGATAAATATAGCGGTTGCCATAATTATGCACCGCTTCTAGACTTTTCTAAGATCTTCTGAGAACTTAGATTTGTTTGGAAGATCTCGCTCCACTCGTACTCCATCAAGAATCATTGTTCTCGATGAGAATTTTCAAGAACCGCTTTCTTGAAGGTTCATCAAGTGAACATATAGTGGTCCGTTAAGCATCCGAATCGCTTATAATATTCTCGCCGCATTTTGCATTGCCTTATGGTTTCCGCGGGCTCCGCCTTTTTTTCTTCATGTTGGTATTCCCAATATGAAACCCGGTCAAGGTGTTCTTGTGCATACATCGTCAATATTTGACGATATGTCCTGTAAGGGGTACATCTCTGACATCGGTCCGGGATCCATAAAAAATATTACCCTCATTAGCGTGCATACTAACATAACAAAAGAAGAACAAAATTATGTTTCTTTAATAGAAAAATAAAAAATTAAAAAATGAATGGATCTTAAAGAAAAAGATTGATTTAAGTTTTATTTGGTTTCCTTTTCTAAAAATGCCAAATAGGATAAAAACAACTTATAGATCACACACAGGACAACAATCGATTCTAACCAGTTAAATAAAGAATACGTAAATCAAAAATATTTGTCCATTTCACCACATTTGAAGTTAATACAACCAAGAAATTTACATAATCAGCATGCATAAGGCATTCGATAGGTAAATATTTAGGGGTTTTGAAAGGAAACAAAGTTGATTTCATTTTACAGTTTAAAATTTCCAAATATCACATTTCATCTGATCCAAAGTTATTATAAGAAAATATGAAAATTATCTGTACACATAAGATATTCGATTTGCAAAATATTCAAATTATAGAGAAGAAAATATAGATCTAAATATTTTTTAGTTCGAAAAATATATACAAAGCACGTGTAAGTAAAATATAAAAGGGACGATCGAAAAATGTACAAGAACGAAACAAAGATGTTTTGTCCAAATCTTAATATTACTTTTGCTTTTCCCAAATCCGAAGATTAATATTACTTTTGCTTTTCCCCAAATCCGAAGATGAAGGCTAAAAAACAATCTTGACAAAAGTGAGAATTCAAACCATATTATCTATGAGAACAATTTACAATTGCTAATCCAAATATCCTCTTTTGAGTACAATTGAACAAAGGGAACGAGACAATTTTTATTATCCCCATTAGTTAGCATGACCAATTTGTAATTTTTGTCAGAGATACAAAGTTGTATAAACATAAACATGAACATCCACGTTAAACAAAAAGAATAAGAAAGACGATTGTTGATTGGAGATAAAATGTGATATCATGGTCAAGCAGAGAACGGCGACAAACCTTGAAGAAATTGAGTGAAATGGTAATATATTTCCGATGGCGTGTTGGTCCAGAAACTTTTAAAGTGATTTTGTGTTGCTATTATATGTTTCTTTCATTTTTTTTTGATAAATATGTTTCTTTCATTTAATTTTTATATTTGTTTATCTTTTACTTTTTTTACAGATTAATTTGGTATTACCAAGTTTTGGTTGCAAATAACAAATGATGTTTGTATTGGCCTTTGGGCTAGAAATGTCGGCCCATATCCACCATAAATAAATTCATTTTTTATTTTTTTGAAAAGATCCACCATAAACAATCAAAGTGTTCATATTGGAAATATTTTAATAACTTATTCATAAAATAAAAGTATGTCAACAATACATGTGTTATAAGTGATTATATATGACTGGAAAAATTATGTGACGGTCAGTAGAACCAGTTTCAATCAACTACAAATATTCAAAAATTCCAAAAAAATAATGAACCATTAGACATGGATTAGCATTAAATTCGGGCGGGGAACTTGATACGGTCGCACACATGAGGCGTACCCAATATGGGAGAGAGCTCAACCCCACTAAGTGAGCTTAAGCCCACCAAGTGAGGTTTCAACCAAATAAAAGCTGGATAGTCTCCAATAATGGAAATTTCACGCCAAAAACCTTTTGCCAAATATGGCAAGTACTATTCATTAATTATGTAGCCTGCATTACCTTGAAAACACAATTCTATTAAGTTTTATTTTATTTTGAATATCCGAACAGACACATCGTGTTATGGACGCATCTTAATTAAAAGTATTCCAAATATTTGAAGCATTGGTTCCAATTATATTCATTGGCATCCGTAAAGGTAATTAATGTAACAGTTGTACTCTTGATTTAAGATTAAAAAAATAACTAAATTGGAATGCATTGGGCAGCTGAAAAACTCCTAAAAGCCTTCAATTTAAAATCAATATAAATAGATAAAATCCATCATACAAAATGCACTATTGTTAGCAACTGGATTATGGATACAAAGAAGAGAGACAACACTAAAGTGAATAAATGATACGAGATTCCCCAACAATGTTTAGAATGCATTTTTCATGAAGTGGAGGTATATTCCTATAATCTGGTTTTTTTCTTTTGCCTATAAAATGATATTATATATACATATAATATAAGTAACCAATATTACTTATCTGTTTTACACAGAGTACAAGAAGAAAAAGAGGAGTTCCAACATTCAAATTTCAAAGTAGTGGAAACAAAAAGATAAAGCCAAATTTGAAAAGAGTAATAGGGACAACACTAAGAGAGTGCTGCAACAACACTAAAGTGAATAAATGATATGTGATTCCGCAACAATGTTTAGAATGCATTTTTCATGAAGTGGAGGTATGTTCCTATAATATGGGTTTTTCTTTTGCCTTTTAATATATTTGTGTATCCCATTACGAAACAATTAATCAGTCATCCATTTATTCCATCTCGGTAATTGATCCCTTATTATATGCAAACATAATCATGTTTCAGGATTTTATGGCATCCATGTCGTCATTTCAAAGAAGGATTTTAAGGGAGTGCTTGCTTGTGAAATATGTTTCATCCCTTCTACTTTTGGGACAAAATTATGAATGGACATGTGATTGCTTTGTGAAAAATTTTAAAAATACACTATTTACTTTTCTCATTTTTCAAATCAATCACATTCAACTATAATTTTAAACAAAAATATCACATCAACTATCATTATTATATAATCAATCACAAATACATTATTCACTCTCTCTTATTTTTTAAAGGCAAAATTGCAAAATTAGTTCTGTAGCTAAAAGGAGGTTGCGAAAAGGTCCTGTAAAATACTCGAATTGCAAAATAGTCCTCAGAATCGTATGATTTTACAAAATAGTCCTCGCATATTGCATAGTTTGCAAAATAGTCCAAGAACTTATACTTGAGTCTTAATTTTAGTCCTAATTTCAAAGGGCAATTTTGAAATTTCACCGATTTCGATCACGTGATTCCAAGACATGTGACTCCCAATTTCGTGAAATTAGGACCAAAATGATATTCAAGTACCATTCTGACTATTTTGCAAACCATGCATTTTCGCAGACTATTTTGCATACCCATACATAGTTACAGACTATTTTGTCATTTGATAATTTTAAAGGACCTTTTTGCGACGCTTTTTAGTTACAGGACTAATTTTGTAATTTTCCTTTTTAAATCACTATCACATCTTATACTAAAAACTATCACATCAACTATCATAATATCATTTTCATCTTATATCCAATCATACTCTCAAAATCCATTCTCATCTTTTAAAATAATTTTTTCAACACTATTCATTCTAAAAGTAAATTATGCTTAACTACATTCGACACACGCATTGCACATGCGGGTGTATGTGTGTTTGGGGACCTTGGGACCTAATTTTACCCGTCGGCTTGTAAAGCAAAAAACGTAATTGTTACGGCCACATTGAATTGGTTTGTCGGCATGTCGCAATTCTAGGACAATCCCTAATTTCATTATTATTTTTGCTCTATGCTACTTTGGAAAAAAAAAGATAATTACATAACTACTCCTAAGGTTTGAGATAATTACAAAAAAACTCAAAATTACAAAAAGAAAATAAAAAAAATGAAGTTTGATGGTGTCTTAAATGCAAGGGGTAACAATTTTAGATTTTGTTCGTAAATCCTTACCTACAATAATTTTACTTACACTTTACAATTATTTTTATATTTACCTATATATATTTTTTTTGGAGGTAAATTGGTTTCTTGTAGTGAATAAGGATAGTCCTTTAAAACGAAAAATTATTGTCAATTTCGATTTTCAAGTAATCAAGCGGAATACCGTGAGCTTTTAGACTTTTTTAATTGGTTTGACTTGGGAACATCATGGCACAAAGACATCGTGCAAGTGTAATTTATAAATGTCGAGGCCCAAAAGGATAGAAAAATCCACTAGTTTTATCGACCAAAATCCACAAACGGAATTTTGAATGGACATTTTGTTTAGTTAAATTAATTCGTGAAGTGTAAGTAAATTTTAGATTACTATACAATGAAATTTGATAAATTCTTTAATGCCCAAAACCTTGGGAAATCATAATTTTCACTAAATAGAAAATCATTCATGAACATAGGTTTTTTGATATACCTACCTTGATCCATATCTTAATTCCTTTCTGAATTAGCATTGAAAATCTCTTTTTCTTCCCTCTTGCCTTTTCCCGTTCTTTTCTTCTTGATGGCCAGAAGAACTCAAAATAAACATTCCTTACTGCTCTGTACGTGTTCTCTTTTGTAAGAGAGAGGGAACAGTTATTTTCTTTTATTAGTTATTAGTCAGAGGAAGGGGAGTTATTTTATTAACTCCCAGCTTTAACTTTCATTAACCCTATTAACCATCAAATAGGGCATTTAATGTTAAAACTTAAACCATTAAATATGGGCCACATTTAATTTATGTGGCCCACTTAATGAATAAAAATCCAACATTTCTCCCACTTGGCCCATATGACGGCTTAAGGATTTAATAATAACTTTAAGTGCGCATAATATATATTAAACCCACCATAATGTAAAACCGACTTGTTCTTAATTAAGTTAAAACTAAGTGGATCATGACGGTCACATATCATTGATTCGACATGATTCCTTCCATGTATCACAACATTAACTCAACTTAATGATTTCTATAATGAGGTGAATTGTTAGCCTCAACCGTACAGTCTTGAAGAAAGACTTATCCTGTCATTACGTTAAAACAATACATATATACAAACAAAAACACAACTATAAATGAGCTCAGAGTGTCATAACATACGGATCAAATAACTGTTATGTATACATATACACATACACTATCATTATGATAACAAGGACTTGTCAATAATATCCATCCTTTCGACAGGCCACAAAATGTCTTGGTGGTAATCCCTTAGTTAACGGATCCGCTACCATTAGATCAGTGCTAATAGGCTCAATAGGCACTCTATGTTTCTGCACTTCTTCTTTAACAGCCAAGTACTTTAATTCCATGTGTTTAGCACCTTTAGAGTACTTGTCGTTCTTTGACAAGAACACAACTGCGGAATTATCATAATAAATTCTCAGTGGCCTGGCTATATTGTCAACAACCCCAAGTACCGAGATAAAGTTCCGCAACCACAATCCATGAACAGTGGCCTCAAAGTATGTCACAAATTCAGCTTCCATAGTGGATTCAACAATAACAAATGGCTTTCCATTCCTCCATGATATCGCTCCTCCAACTAAAAGGAACAAATAACCGAATGTGGACTTCCTTGTGTTAACACACCTGGCATAATTTGAATTAGAATAACCTATTACTTCAAGGTGACTAGACCTCCTGTACGTGAGCATGTGTTCTTTGGTGCCTTGTAAGTACCTACGAACTTTCTTTGCAGCCTTCCGGTGGTCCATACTGGGATTACTTTAATATCGGCCTAATATTCCAACAGCAAAACTGATATCTCGACGAGTACAAGTTTGAGCATACATCAAACTTCCAACCACTGAAGTATAAGGAATTGAATTCATTTCTTTTCATTCCAAATCATTCTTGGGACATTGCATTTAACTGAATTTGTCCCCTTTTTTTATTAGAACTATTCGCGCAGAACATTTTTCTATTCTGAATCTCTCTAAAATCTTCTCGAGACAATCCCAACATTCCCTATGATCCGTCATGGAATATTTCTATTCCTATCACATAGGATGCCTCACCTAAATCTTTCATTTCAAAGTTCTTAGAGAGAAACTTCTTTACATCACGTAACAATCCAACATTATTAGCATCAAGTAAAATGTCATCAACATATAGGACCAATATTATAAACTTGCTCCCACTGACTTTCATGTAGATACACCGATCAACGGTGTTCTCCGTAAAACAATAAGATGTGATAGTATCATTGAACTTAAGATACCATTGTCAGGAGTCTTGTTTCAGTCCATATATTGATTTCTTAACTTACACACCAAATTTTCTTTTCATGTGGTTATAAACCCTTCTGGTTGATTCATATATACTTCCTCCTCCAAATCACCATTCAGAAAAGCAGTTTTAACATCCATTTGGTGAAGCTTTAAATCATAATGAGCCACCAAATCCATAACAATTCTTAAAGAGTCCTTCTTTGACATCGGAGAGAAGGTCTCTTTATAGTCAATGCCATCTTTCTGAGTATAACCTTTAGCAACGAGCCTGGCCTTATACCTTTCAATGTTTCCATTCGAGTCACGTTTGGTTTTAAAAACCCATTTAAAACAAACTCGTTTGGAATTTTCAGGCAACTCAACTAAGTCCCAGACTCTATTGTCATACATAGATTTAAGCTCTTCTTTCATGGCATCGTACCACTTTTCAAAATTGTTACTATTCATTGCTTGTCTGAATGAGATGGGGTCCTCATCAATGCTTAAGTCACATTCATGCTCAAGAGTATACACCACATAGTCATCATAAATAGCAGGTCTTTCTGCCTTACGGACCATCTTAAAGTTATATCCTCTTGTGGTTCATTAATCTCATGCTCAACTGTGATCGGTTCATCTATCACATTTTCATTCGGTGGGTTTTGAATATTGACTTGTTGTTCCGGTATGTTGTGTGATGATGATACAACAACAGGGAACAACAACTTTAGAAGAAACATCGGGTGAAGGGGTTTCAACCCAAATTTCTTGAAGTTCTACTTTTCATGGTTCTCCACTCCCACTGATTAAACCATTCTCAATGAACCGAGCATTACCTGACTCGACTATTCTCGTATTATGGTTAGGACAGTAAAATCTATACCCCTTAGACTTTTCAGGATAACCATGAAATAACCACTGACTATCCTAGTGTCAAGCTTCTTTTCATGTGGACTATATACTCTTACTTCTGCTGGGCAACCCCAAACATGAAGATGTCTCAAACTGGGTTTTCTACCTGTCCATAATTCATAAGGAGTCTTATGAACTGATTTACTGGGAACCCAATTGAAAAGGTATACAGCAGTCTTTAACGCATGCATCCACAATGATAGGGGTAAGGAGCAATTACTTAACATACTCCTAACCATATCCATCAATGTACGATTCCGTCTCTCAGCTACACAATTTTGCTGAGATGTACCGGGTATTGTATATTGTGCACAAATACTGCGACTTTCGAGGAACTTTGCAAATGGACCTGGACATTGTCCACTTTCAATGAATCTTCCATAATACTCACCACCTCGGTCTGATCTCACTATTTTTACTTTCTTATCTAACTGCCTTTCCACCTCATTGATGAACACCTCGAGGATGTTCAACAATTGAGACTTTTCATGCAATAGATAAATATAACCGTAACGTGAATAATCATCTATGAAAGTGATAAAGTACTTTTCACCGCCCCAGTTGGGGACATCAAATGGACCACAGATATCAATGTGTATCAGCTCAAGAAGTTGAGTGCTTCTTGTGGCAGATTTCTTAAGTGTGTTTTTGGTCTGCTTTCCTTTGCAATCCACACACACATCCCAGTCACTAAAATCCAATTGAGGAAGGATTTCATTTTTCACCAACCTCAATAACCTTTCTTTGGAAATGTGACCCAATCTTCGATGCCACAAGAAAGCAGAACTTTCATTTGGTGCACTACGTTTAATGCATATACTACTTTTAACATGATACAGGGATTCAACAAATTTACTATCAAGATTAAAACAGTAAATCAAGTCAAACAAAATACCAGAACCATTAAAGTATTTGTTCTTAAACAACGAAAAAGTACCAATAGCAATATTAAAATGAAAACCCGAAATACCCAGTCTCCCTACAGAAACAAGATTCCTAGCACAATCAAGAACATAGAGACATCTTTCAAGATCTTTGTGACATCCAGTGTCCATGACCAGCCTGTAAGCCCCAATTCCTTCTATACGTGTTTTCATCATGTTCCACATAAACAAATATTGTTCAGTTCCGTTTATGGACTGGATCGTACAGAATCCCTGTATAACATGAGACACATGAGTAGTGGCACCAGAATCTAACCACCAAGTATTATTAGACACTTCTATAAGGTTCGATTCAAAACATACAGAAACATAATGTATACCTTTTATTCTCGAACTATGCCTTTCTTTTCGGACAATCTTTCTTTAAGTGTCCTGGTTTATTGCAGAAGTAGCATTTAATCTTTTCATGGATTTGACCCTCAACAACCTTCATCGGGGCCTTATCCTTTTTCTTGTCCTTCTTACCCGGTTTAACCTTGCTGCTACTTGCACCATCATAGACTGTAAGGTGAACGGAGTGATCCTTTATCTTCTTTAATCTCCCTTCCTCATGCACTAACGTGGCCTTAAGTTCTTTGAAGTTCCATTTATCCTTAATGGTGTTGTAGTTCACCCGAACTCACCAAATTCAACAGGAGGAGTTCATGATGAATCGCACAAGAACGCCTCACTCACATCCATCCTCATAGTCTTAAGGTTTGCTGCTAGGTTGGACATTTATGTTACATGATCGTGAATTGGCTTTGACCAATCAAACTTCTTCGTAGTCAGCACTCATAAGGTCGCTTATAATAGACTTGTCAGCCGAGTCCGACTGGAAATATTCTTTGACTTTCAGCATGAATTCCCTTACATTGTCAGTCTTCAACATCGAAGGCTTAATATTTTCAGCCATGGTCATTCTCAAAAGATTCAAACTCAGCCTATTAGAGCGCTCCCAAGCCTCGTATACAGACTTGTCAGCTTCCGACCTAGTTTCCGTAATGGCTGCGGGCCTTTCATAAGTCAATGTAGCCAAGTCCAAATCCATGACACCCGGAATAAACTGGATCTACTCGGACCAATCAGCATAGTTCAGCTCGTCGAACTTCACAATCGTATTTCCCGATGCGAAGAGATTCATAGAAGCTGCAAACATTTATATGATCTCACCTATTAGCACTTTGAGTTAACTTTAATTGATTCAGAAACCTTTATATAAAGACTTTAACCATGCATTTAAGTTTACCTTTGGGCAAGACTTGAATACACAAACAATATAATTGATGCCAAAGAAATATGCTTTAACAGATAATCAAAACAAACATTAGCTAAATAAGCAAGTTATCTTTGGATATACATACTATCTAACTAAACTATGAAGATTGATACCTTTAATTTTATAGACTATATGCAATGGTCCACCTTTGGGTGACCTCCTAGAAAAATAATCTATAATCATAATTGTTCAATATACCAATCATGTCATTCTTTAATGGAATCTCTATAATCATGAACAATCGACAACACTCAAATAATTAAGTGTCTAATTTTCCATTCAACTTGGTCACTTTGGTGACTAACAAACTATCTATAACATGAATGTGAAATTCATACATTAATAATTGAAGAATTTAGTCAAGTTATAACATCATATACATCAAAATCTCATTTAACTATATGTATCGTACAAGAATATACACATAGTTACATACACAAAATGATGCATAACTAAAGAATTAGTTATACGCTTCTTTCCAAGCAAAGTGTATATCCATGCCCATATGTTAAACTAAACATTAACCAATGTAATCATGAAGGAACATAATATATTATATCATATCTCTTCACATGATCTCCAAAATTTCCTTTCATTCTCGATTCGATAGAGTGGGCCGAGCTCATAAGCACGGGCCCAAGTTCGGTATGGTTACATTAGAGTGTTATATTAATAAACTCAAAGGCCTGATGAGCCCATATGAGAGGCCCGCTTCTAGAAGCCTTTATAGATATGCTTGGGATTGCCAATAAGAGCTCGGTATTAATTGTGATGTGGCTTAAGTTTGCTAAATAAGATAAAATTTGATAACTAATTCTGACAGATTCCCTATAACCATCTCCGAAAATTCTGGAAACCCTAATTATGTTTTATGTAAATACTCATCATTTAGGTATGGTTAACCCCTTATGCACTTTTGATATTTTAATACATACTTGGTCTGTTCTTCCTTTTCTTTGAACACTATCTGACTTGAGCGTCAGAGTGGGTACGCCGGAGCAACCCTCCGGCCCCTATTTTGTAGGTGTTCAGCGTAGGTGGTGGAGTTTGACCAAGTTCATGAGGGATTTTGATTGGTATTATTATTGGAAGTTTTTGGGTAACACCAATTTGGTGCCGTCTGTGGGAAGAATGGGCTAAGGCGTGAGTTTTTGAAGGTGATCATGGAGGACTTGCAGAGAAACTTGACTGTGGATTTGAATCGTACTCCCTTGGTTGATACCCTAAGAGGAGTGACGCATTAATGTGTGGTGCCTCCACCACCAGCTCCGGTGGAGGGCACGGGGCAGGAGAATCTGAGAGCAGGGGTTGTCGGCTCTGTTCCCTTGTCTTTAATAGGGGCAGGGGTCTTGGGACCCATGTTTTCCGAACAACTAGGCAACTTTGTTTCCGCGGCGGTGGAGCAGGCTGTGGATAGAAGGTTGAGGGACTTGGTGCTGCCACCATCCCCTGTCATTACACCGAGAGGAGAAAATGCGACTAGAAATCCGAACGTAGGTGACAAGGGATGGTGGGCTCCGATGGCCGAGGAGGAACACTCATCGAGGACGGCGGAATATACCACCACAGCAGATCCGGACTGGTCAGAACGGATGGATGACCTCCAGAGGGAGGTAATGGAGGTTCGAAGAAGAGTGATTGGTGCACTGGCTGGAGTCTCAACTCGGGTTCAGAGGGGAACACCATTTATCGAAGAGGTGATGGCTGACGAACTTCCGGCTTCTTACAGAGTTCTGAGTTTAGAATATGATGGCACGACGGACCCATGGGACCATCTTTGCTGATTTGAAAATGATGCACTGCTACATAGATTCTCAGATGGGGTGATGTGTAGGGTGTTCCCAATGACTCTCACTAAGTCGGCACAACAATGGTTTAGCCAGCTCCCCCAAACTCCATAAGGAATTTCGATGAATTTAGTTTGGTATTTATGCACCACCACTAGTCAGAGAAAATATCGTGTTCATTTGACACTTTTCAGTATCAAGCAAAATGAGGGAGAAGGGCTGAGGAGTTACATCCAGCCGCTTCAAATGCAAAGTCGGAGGTACTTTCAAATTTCCAAATTTCGAGATTTTGATTTAATGCATTAGCCTAGGGGCTGAAGGATGGAGAATTTTTTGAGTCTCTTGTAATTAAGCCTGCCAAAACTTTTGATGAACTTTTGGCTAGGGCGGAGAGGTACATTAATTTGGAGGAGGCCGTGAAAATGAAGAAGGAAGAGGAGACCAAAGGAGAGATAAGAGAGAGGATAGAGAAGATAAAACACCCTTAAGAAACCAAAGGTCAAGTGACGAGGAAGGCCTGGTTTGATAAATATACTCCACCGTAGCTTCTCAAGAAGTATTTTCAAATGATTGAGAGGCATCATGATCCGATATGGCTAAGAACGTATTCGGAAGTTTATAAGAAAGAAAAGAGCAATGAGTTCTCACTTTCACAATGAATGGGCACACGATGGAACAAAAAGGTACACATCCAAAGATGAAATTGAAATGTTGATCCAAGCAGACATTTGAAGGATTTTGTGTATGTGGATAAGAGGAGGTTGAAAGGTAATTATCGGAAGGGTCAGAATAATTACCAACAAAGGCAAGAGCCGGAGAAAAGGCCAGAAGAGGATAATAACCTTCCCCCTCCACTGCCGAGGATGGGGATGATTCAGATGGTACTTGGGGGACCGTAAGGAGGGGATTCTCGTAGAGCTAGGAAAAGTTATGTTAGGGTCGCGACAGCTTAACGAGTCCAGGAGCGGTTGAGGATAAAACAAGTAGTGGTGGGGCCAAACATCCAGTTTGGACCGCAAGATAACAGGGGCATTGTGACGCTGCACAGTGATACCCTTGTGATCACAGCAACCATTGCAAACTATGACGTCCAGAGAGTATTTGTTGACACATGAAGTTCTGCTGACATACTTTTTTATGAATGTTATAAACGGATGGATTTGCATGTCGGATTAGAGATGGTTGATACCTCCTTGGTCCGGTTTGCGGAAGGTACAATTCAGCCTCTAGGAATGGTTACTTTACATGTTTCCTTGGGGAAAGAGCCGTTCAGGAAGACTAGGATGGTGAGATTCTTGGTGGTAGATGCATTTTCATCGTACAATGTGATGATTGGGAGGCCCTCCTTGAACGCATTCCAGGTTGTTGTATCAGATATCACTTGAAAATCAAATTCCCGGTGGGACGATAAGGTGGATAGGTTGAAGGGGATCATCACATGGCGAGGACATTATATGTAGAAAGCCTTCAGATGGCGGAGAGAGAAAAGGCCCATGATGATGGTAAGGGGAAGGAGAAAATTATCAAGTTAGATGAGGATCTAGTATAGCACGTGCAGCCAAATGATGACAGTGGAGTTGGTGCCTGGACAGCCTGATAAGGTCATAAAAATAGGGAAACGTTTATCAGAGGAATGAAGGGAGAGTTGGTGGAATTCTTGAAAAATAATGATGATGTGTTTGCATGGTCGGCCAGTGATTTGATAGGAATAGAGCTAAGTAAAGCTGAGCACAGGAACGTGAATCCCTCATATTAACAGTAATGTAGAAGATAATTTTTGGTCCCAAAAAAGATGCGATTATCCGAGCCAAGGTGGAGAAGTTGTTAAATACCGGACATATCAGGGAGATCCAGTTCCCAGAATGGTTGTCGAATATAGTTTTGGTCCCTAAAACTCAAGATGATTGGAGGATGTGCATTGATTTTCGGGATTTGAACAGAGCCTGTCCAAAGGATTATTATCCACTCCTGAGGATAGACCAACTAGTTGATTCAACGTCGGGATGTGAGTTGCTCAGCTTGATGGATGCCTCGTAGGGATATCACCAGATTCGATTAGCCGAGGAGGACCAAAAGAGGGTAAGTTGTACCACCTCTTTTGTACTTATTGTTACGTAGTAATACCTTTTTGACTAAAGAATGTGGGGGCAACATATCATATATTGGTGGACAACATGGTCCAGGGACAGATCGGGAGAAACATGGAGGTATATGTGGATGATATGTTAGTTAAAAGTGTGAGGGAGTAGATCATGTGAAGGATTTGTCAGAGACATTTGACACGTTGAGAAGGTATAAGATGAAACTTAATCCTAAAAAATGTGCTTTTGGAGTGAAATCGGGAAAGTGTTTGGGATATATGGTGACCGAGAAGGGAATTGAGGCTAATCCTGAGAATGTAAGAGCTACACGAGAAATGCCCCCCTCAAAGGATGAGAAGGATGTACAGTGTTTAATGGGAAGAATAGCGGCTCTTAATAGATTCATCTCGAGATCAGCTGAGAGAAGTTTGTCTTTCTTCGGGTGTTGAGAAAATCTAAAAGTTTGCTTGGGATGAGGAGTGTCAAAAAGCATTTGAGGAATTGAAGGATTATCTGGCCGAGCTATCGTTGTTGACTAAACCAAAGGTCGTGAGCCCTTATACCTATACATATCGGTGGGCGAGCAGGGGCATTAGCATGGTATTAATAAGAGAATAGGCCTCGGATGTATGTCGGTGTACTATGTAAGCAAAGTGTTGAGAAATGCGGAATTAAAGTATGCAGAGATCGAAAAAGCTAGTTTGGCCTTAGTGATCACAAAATGGAGGTTGCGGCATATTTTTTGTCGCATAGAGTGATTGTTCGAACAAATTTACCACTAAGGGCTATAATGAGCAAGCCTGAGTATCGTAGACCGGTGAAATTGGCGATTGAATTAAGTGAGTATGATGTGGAATTTCAAAACCGATCGCTATCAAGGCTCGTGCTCATGGATTTTGTACAAGAGTCAACGAAATGTTGTTAAGGAGGCAAAGATGGGTAGTGTTTGTGGATGGATCTGTGGGGAGTTCGGGATGCGGAGCAGGCATTTTATTAATCAGTCCTGAGGGGGTTGAAAATAGTTTTGCTATAAGGTTGGATTTTAAACTTTCAAATAATGAAGCTGAGTATGAGGCTTTTCTGTGGGGAATTCGCATGGCGGTAGATATGGGAGCATCAAAAATACTTATACACATAGATTCTCAATTGGTGTATCAGCAGGTGAGGGGAGAGTTCGAGATTCGAGAAGAGAGGATGAAAAATAATGTGGAGAAGTACAGAGTCCTCGAGAAGATGGTAAAAGAAATAGAGATCTGCCATATACTGAGGGAAGAGAATACAAATGTGGATTTTCTATCTAAAATTTCCAAATTCGTCAAGCAGGGGGTTATGATCGGAATATTACCCTATTGGTGGATAGAGAAGCAGTCCTGAGTTTGGAAATAGGGTAAATAGAAGAAAAGGAGGATTGGAGGATTCTGATATTAACATATCTAAGGGAAGGAGTTTTGCCGAAAGATAGAAAGGAAATGGCTCGGGTAAAGATACGAGCAGCACAATTTTGTATCATGGGAGAGTTGTTGTACAAAAAAGGTTTTAGTGCACCGTTGCTGAGGTGTGTAAGTTACAAAGAAGGGGAGTATGTGCTAAAAGAAATACATGAAGGATGTTGTGGGAATCATATGGGAGCAAGGACCTTAGCAAATAAGGTATTAAGGGCAGGATACTTCTCGCCGAGCTTAAGGAAGGATGTTGAATAGATGGTGAGGAGATGTGAAAAGTGCCAAGTGCATGCACCATTTATACATAGGTCGGCTGAGGAACTCATGACTATGAGCTCAGCCTGTCCATTCGCTAAATGGGGAATAGATATTGTGGGACCATTTCCTCAGGCGTCGGGACAAATAAAGTTTTTGATAGTGGCAATAGACTATTTTAACAAATGGGTGGAGGCGGAACCATTGGCTAAAATAACTGAATAGGTCATTATGAAATTCATTTGGCAGAACATAGTCTATAGGTTCAGGATACCTCGGGTGATTATCTTGGATAATGGCACGCAGTTTAATGGAGCAGGAATTCAGAATGGTGCAAAAAAATGAAAATTGCACAACACTTTACTTCGGTTGCGCATCCTCAAGCAAATGGGCAGGTGGAGGTTACGAACAAGATTTTGGTACAAGGATTGAAGGCTCGGCTTGAAAAGGTTAGAGGGGCTTGGGTGAAATAATTAAGCTCAGTACTGTGGGCATATAGAACGAATCCCAAAGAAGCAACGGGGGAAACACCCTTTAGTTTGGTTTATGGTATGGATGCGGTCATACCAGCCGAGATTGGGATAGAAACTCACCGAATTCAAAACTTTGAAGAAGGGCAAAATAATTTAAGAACTCAACAAGCTTTGGATATGATCAACGAAAAATGAGAAATGGCATTCCTGCAAATGGAACGAACAAGGAGTCGGGTTCGAGCTAATTATAATAGTATGTTGAACAGGAGGAGTTTCCAAGTGGGGGACTTGGTGCTGAGAAAAGCGGATGCAACGAAGAATCGAGGAAAGCTAGAGGCTAACTGGGAGGGACCTCTCAGAGTGACGGCGGTGTTAGTAGGAGGGGCTTATGAGTTGGAAGAACTAGATGGGAAGAAGTTACCTTGAGCATGGAACATTGGTAACTTGAAGAAATATTACCCTTAGGTAAAGAAGTTTGGTAGTAGATCCATGATATCTACAAAGTTTTACTTTTTGATGTAATGTTGGAAAAGTATGAATGAAAGAGCTCGCGCTTTAATATGATCAAAATAATGTGAATACAGTATGAATTTGACTAAGTAATTTTAGCTCGGTCATGGAGTTGATAATGAGCTAAAATGCTTAAGGGTGGATACCCATGAGCTTGGACCAAGCTCGAGAAGAAAAAATGAAAATTTGACTAAATATTTTTAGTCTTGTCCCCGAGGTGACTTGAAGCTAAAAATACCTGAAGCTCGGCTCGAGCTTGAAAAAATTGAAAATTGGACTAAGTATTTTTAGCCTTGTCCCCGAGGTGACTTGAAGCTAAAAATACCTAAAGCTCGGCTCGAGCTTGAAAATTTTGAAAATTTGACTAAGTATTATTAGCCTTGTCCCTAAGGTGACTTGAAGCTAAAAATACCTGAAGCTCGGCTCGAGCTTGAAAAAATTAAAAATTTGACTAAGTATTTTTAGCTTTGTCCCATGTTCGCCTTATTTTTCGCTTCACCGCAAATGAACGGTGCAGTCAATAGATAGGGTTAGCAAGGTCAATCCCACAGAGACTAATAAATTCATGTACTCAGTATTGAGATTATAATATAATTATTTTTATTGTCTATCGAAAGTTAATTGTTGGTTTGTAAACTAAAAAAAGATTTTATCATAAAAAGACAAAGTAAAGAGTTTCATTGAAAGATCAAGTGGATGAATGGATTCTAGGGTTATGGTTTTAGTTAATATCCCTCTTGTTATCCGATTAATCAAAACCAAAGCTATTATTATTCTTCACTATAAGACAATCACAAAAGTATTTTACCCTCTCTCTCGAGACACAATAAAAACGTTGATTGGATTATATATGCTAGCATCTCTACTCAACATAAGATAACCAACTCCCAAAAGCATAAAAAGATCATTTATCCTCACAAATATTCACAGACTTCTCAATCATGCAAAATATTCATGTCAAGTACTCAAGATCTAGTATTGAAACTCATCTCTCGAATTATGAATCAATACATCAAACAAGTTAAACCAATGACCATTTGATAAAATAAGAAATAAAACAGAGTACTCGAATAGGGTTTGAAATAATAACTTCAATTTCAATTCAACATCAAACAAAAGTATCCATTAACCTAATCTCAAACCCCGGAATCACAAGGTGTTTAGCCGGACATGGGCAACAAACAATTCATAGACAAACTGTTCATGTACATATCTAACTAGATGAAAGTAAAAGATACAATGGAAAATTCATAGACAAACCGTTCATGTTCATATCTAACTAGATGAAAGTAAAAGATACAATCGAATAAGCAAACTCAGGGATATTGATGATCTCTCTATCAATCTTCAATCCTCAAGCGTGTGGTTGCGACCTCGATCAATCTCTCGAATCCTTTGGTATAAGGTTGCTTTTTTCTCTGCTTTCTAGGGCAAAAATCAGTCTCTCTTAGTTTGGGACCGCCTCGTCTCATTTATACTCCCGTTCGGCCAAAACTTAAGTCAAAGTCGCATAAACCTGACTTTCCCACACAGACGCACGGGCCGTGCGCTTACGCATGACCAGCCCGTGCGTTAGGCCGTAGGTGAATTTTTCTTCTTGAATTGACGCACAGGCCGTGCATCCAGGCATGACCAGCCCGTGCGTCCCTGTGAAGCTATAATCCTTCAGTTGTGTGCATGCACGGGTCGTGCATGTGAGCACAGGCTGCCTGTGCATGGCCATATTTTGCCCGGTTCGTCTGATCTCTTCTAGGTTTAACTCCAAACTTCATGTATTCGCTCGATTCTTGACGGTTCTTTATCGCAATGCTCCGATTTGCACCAAAAGTGCTACAAATATCGTTTAATTCCTACAAACGAGCAAAACGTAATATCTTTTCCACTTTATAAGAACATGGCCCATTTTAGCGAGTTAATACATGCATATCAACTTATTCTATCCACAATTATGCCCAAATTGCATGCAAAACTCACACTAATCAAACCCCCAAACTTAAACTGTTGACAGTCCCAGTCATCGCTTTATAAACAAGACAAAACACAAGTGGGAGAAATGAAAAGTAATCAAGAACAACACACCAAAACTCATGTTGTTTATCCATAGGCGTCAAGCAATAAATCAACCAAGCCTCGAACATCTAACATTAGACCCATGTCAATTAAAACCATGGCAAATGCTTTGAATCATGACTCTCACTGATCAAATGTATGCTCTCCTCTCAAGTGTATAAGGGACGTATTTACGCTCAAATCATATCAATGTTGAAGAATTGCCATAAGCTTGGAAATCATCTCACATCTCCGCCACTAGAATGTATGCAATTCATGAATCAACAAGGACTTTTTCTTTTGGTTGTAATGAAGGCTCTTTGGTTAGGGTAGGGAAATATAGGAAAAGCGACTCAAACTCAAGCGTATAGACGAATAACCATCTTCATTTAAACCCAATATGCTACTCAATTCAACCCTCATTTTCATCAACATTTCATACCCTTTTTTTCCTTTTCTTTTATAGAACTCAAACTTTCTTTCATTTTTCATCACAAATCCCAGCCTACAATTTCATTCAAAGCAAACCCATTTATAAAGTCGATTTTTTTTTGTTTCGACTCTTTCATGAGTATTCATCCTTTCTTTTCCTCATTTTCTTTATTCTTTTAGTCCCATCAACCAACACTTGCACAATTATCCAAATTTTTTGACATCATCCCATTCACCCTTATTCAATCCCCTTACTCAATGTTATACGCTCAGGTCTAGGGTAACAAATATATTAAGTTAAGGCTTGAAATGTGGTTATCAAAAATTAGGCAACAAGATCAAATTGGCTAACTAGGGAATTCAATGTCATTAGGTAGGCAAAAGGCTTGAAAGGCTTAACAAAAATGGCCTTAAATCATTTTCACAAATCGCATACAACATGTGGCCTTGACAGAGATACCAGAGCAAGTTCTAGAATTATAATCAACATGAATGACACACTCAAATCAACAAACAAGACTGCATAATATGAAAGCAGTAAATGCTCAAAGCTCACAGGCTTGCAAATTCGTAATTCAAAGCACAAAATCCATGTTCTCAATATCCACATGCTCCATATGATCTATTCTCATCATGATCAATTCGCACTCAACACCCAATTCAAACCAGCACAAAATATTTTTCAAATAAACTCCCAAGTCACAACACACACCACAAAAACAGTTTACTCACTCCCTAAAGACCTACTAAAGCAATAAATATGCTAAAACTGTAAACGTGCTTCTAATGCAATGCAACCTAAATGCTCATCCTCGGCCACCACATCATCTTCATTAGGCAGACCGGTGACCCTTTGTCTTTTCTTCACGATCATAGCCTCCATAACTCTGTTATGCGCCTCAGAGTTCATCAAAAAGTTGGCCTGATCATTTATATTGTCCACAGTGGTGAGCGATGTGTTAGGCAGTGGGAAAGTGTTCCCGGACCTTTGTTGGAAGAGGTACATGCCCTCCTCTTCCTTAATTATTTACATTTGGCGCAGAACTGCCAAGTTGATCTTCCTTCCACCCTCAATCGGCTCCAAGCCTCTAATATCAATGTTAAAGTGTCGAGCAATGTGAGTGATCATACCTCTAATCATAATAGTGCCACTACTCTGCTTGGCTACCTGTTCTATCTGCTCAGCGAAGTAGGCTGTCGTGTTATATGGTGTGTTGGTCAACATACACCATAGCAAATATAGCTCTCTGACTTGCATTCCCCCATTATTCTCTATGGCATAGATGAAGGATGAAGTAACCCACTGAATATACCGGAATACGGGATTCCAAACCCAAGAGGATTTAGCACTTCGCGCTTCGTAGAGCATGGGACCCATTTCTGGTGTCTGCACTAGCATTCGCCAGAAGTCATACTAGCTATGGTTCCCTGTGGGTCGGAAAGGCGCATTCGTTGGAACCCCAAAGATAGTGTTTAGTTGGGCGATAGATAGTCGTCTACGCACATTGCCCAACTAAAACTGCACCTCAAATGGTTCGGATGCTCCTCCCTGTTTCAATACCTCAATTGTGCTGAGAAATTCGAGCGTGAGTCTCTTATAAGTCAGCCATCTTCCCCTCATAAAAGTAGTCCACCCGACCCTCTCAAAAAGACGCCAAACGTCTATCCCAAGGAGTTGGGTACACTCATCATCGGTATAACGTGTAGGTGTCATTGGTCGGGTGACCAACTTGTTCCATCTTTCCAAGTCATAATCTTCCGTGAGTACTACCCCGTAAGCCGCGGGACTATCAGGGTGTACTTCTTGCGGTGCGGCCCCCCTTGGGCATCTCCTCCTATCTTTAAGACTTCTCCTTTCGGCCATTGTTTCGAGTATATACCTAGCAAAAGCATATATGAGATAGACCAAGTGCAAACAAGAATATGATGAATTCAACTCAAACAATTCATATAGAGCATAGTGTCTCTTCCCTACAAATTCAATCAAAAATTAAGCCCCAAAGTTCAATATCAAAATAATTGTAGAGAATCATAGTCACTAACACCCTAAATATATATGTTCATTCAAAAATCATCAACAGTTCAACCCAATTTTCACCAATTCAACATGCTCACAAGTTGTTTGATAAAATGTCTCATAGAAAAATTCAAATTAAACATGGCAAATCTATCACAACAAGCTCCATATATAAACCCCAATGCTAATTCTACAAGAAATTCGAACAAAAATATGTAATTCTTACCGAAATTCCCGAAAATTCACAAGAGAGACAAATTGCAAGCCCTAGGTGCTTCCTTCAACCAAAACCTCAACCAAATGCAATTATGTGTTCCAAATTCGTGTGTGATTGGTGAGAGTGATGGATTTGTGGTGAAAATCAAGTGAAAAAGTCGAAAATTTTGAAAGGGGGCGAGAGGTTTTGTAGCGTAGGGCTTGAAAAAAAATTGAAGTGAAAAACATACCTAGAATCGCGACATTATAATGCCTCTGCAGACAGACGCACAGGTCGTGCGTCAATGCACGACCCGCCCGTGCATCATGCCGTGAGCTCCTCCCAAACTTTGCAATTGCGCACGGGCCGTGCCTATGCGCAGGAGTTGTCCGTGCGTCAATGCGAAGTGAATTTCTGTAGTTTTTTTTAAAAAAAAATAAGAAAAACAAATAAATCCTATCTAATTAAGGGAAAAACGAAAATTAAAACAACAAACCATTGGGTTGCCTCCCAACAAGCGCTAAATTTAACGTCTATAGCTTGACGCTTGTATTTCTCGATCACGAATCCCGCGAGGTGAGGTATGCTACCGCCTCCTTTTGATCTCTATGAAAATATTGCTTAATCCTCTGGCCATTCACCATAAATATCTCACCATCCCGGGTCAACAATTCCACTATTCCTGGAGGATTTAATACTTTCTTAATTACAAACGGCCTCAACCACCGAGACTTGAGTTTTCCGGGAAAAAGTTTAAGACGTGAGTTGTACAAAAGGACTTGTTCACCCAGTAAAAACTCTCTTTTCTTAATCATCCGATCATGCCATCTCTTTGTGCGCTCCTTATAGATTCGGGAATTCTCGTAGGCTTTATCTCAGAACTCTTCCATCTCATTTAAATGTAATAGCCTCTCTTCACCCGTTGTTTTGAAGTCAAAATTTAACTTCTTACCGCCCAGAATGTCTTATGCTCTAACTCCACAGGTAAGTGACACGATTTCCTGAATACCAACTGATATGGGGATGTGCCCAAAGGCGTCTTGAATGCAGTCTGGTATTCCCATAATGCATCATCTAACTTCATAGCCCAATCCTTGCGATTTATGCTCACTGTCTTTTCTAGGATTTGTTTGATCTCGCGATTGGCTATTCTGCTTGGCCATTTGCTTGCGGATGGTATGCTAATGCCACTTTGTGCCTAACCCCATACTTTCTAAGTAGATTGCTCATCATTTTATTCATAAAATGTGACCCCCCATCGCTAATCAAAGCTCTCAGGGTCCAAACCGAGTGAATATATTTTTCTTTAAGAACCGCATTACTACTTGTGCATCATTCGTCTGTGCAAGAATCGCCCACATATCAAAAAGCTCGACTTCCATCACATTGGTCATAGGCATCTCATGTCATCTAGAGATGCTCCCCATCCGCTGGCACCTGTCACACTGCTGCACATACAAATAACAATCATTATATAAAGTAGGCCAGTATAACCCACTCTATAATACCTTTGCAGCAGTGCGTGTCGGACCAAAGTGTCCCCCATAAGGTGAAGAATGACACTGTTGTAGAACTCCCTCCCACTCTTCTTGAGGCACACATCTTCTGATGATCATGTCTGCGCACCTCTTAAAGAGCAAAGGGTCGTCCCACATATAGAACTTGATTTCATGGAGGAACTTCTTCTTTTGATAAGAGGATAAATTCGGAGGTAAGACTCCTGCTACCAAATCCGCATACCATGGGAATTTAGCCTGTACTAGCAAAAGCTGCTCATCGGCGAACTCTTTCTTGATCAAATTTGTACCCTCTTTCTCATCCTTTTTATACTCCATTCTGGACAAATGGTCTGCTACCACATTCTCACAATCCTTCCTATCTCTAATTTCCACATCAAATTCTTGCAACAAGAGGATTCACCGAATCAGTCTCGATTTGGCATCCTTCTTGTTGAATATATATTTGATCGCTGCACGGTCTGTCTGGACTATCGTTTTTGTTCTAATCAAGTAAGATCGGAACTTGTAGAATGCAAAAATAATTGCCAAAGATTTTCTTCTCAAAGATGGTAGTGTAATTCACAGGCCTCGCCTAATGTTCTACTCGCGTAATAGATGGCTCAACAACTTATCCCTTTTCTCGACCCAAACAAATTTCCTCATCACAAATCACTAGCGTCAAACATCACCAAAGGGTGACTCCAATCCGAACTACAAGAATTGGTGATGTCACCAACGTTTTCTTCAAAATCTCGAATGCCTCGCAAACAATCATCTGAGAAATTGAAAGCAGATCTTTTTCTAATAATTGACTCAAAGGTTTAGTGATTTTATAAAAGTCACGAATGAACCTCTGTAGAATCCGGCATGCCCCAAAAAACTTTTGATCGCTTTTTCATTTGTTGGAGGTGGGAGTTTCTCAATTGCCACAATCTTCGCTCTGTCCACTTCTAAACCTGCAAAATAAACTCGGTGACCTAGTACAATGCCATCACGTACCATAAAATAGCACTTTTCCCAATTCAACATAAGGTTAGTTTCTTCGCATCTTTGTAAAACTAAAGAAAGATTGTGAAGACAGTGATCAAAATAATCTCCAAAGACATAAAAATCATCCATGAAAATATCCATAATTTTCTCAATAAGATCATGAAATATAGCCATCGTACAACGCTGAAAAGTCGCGGGTGCATTACATAGTCCGAATAGCATTCTGCGGAATGCAAACGTACTGTTGTGACATGTAAATGCCGTTTTCTCTTGGTCTTCCGATGCAATCATGATCTGGTTGTACCCGAAATAACCATCGAGAAAACAGTAATAATCAAATCCCGCCAAACGATCTAACATCATATCAATAAAGGGGAGTGGAAAATGATCCTTCCGAGTGGCATCATTCAATTTTCTATAATCAATGCAAATACGCCACCCTGTAACTATCCTAGTCGCAATCAATTCATCATTCTCATTTCTTAACACTGTCATTCCCCTTTCTTTGGTACCGCTAATACAGGACTTACCCAAGAACTATCAAAAATAGCATACACAATTCCGGCATCTAACCATTTTAAAACTTCTTCCCTAACAACCTCTTGCATTATAGGGTTTAATCGTCTTTGGTTCTGCACTGAAGGTTTATACACATCTTCCATTCGAATTTTATGCATGACAATCGATGGACTTATGCCTTTTAAATCAGATATCGACCAACCTAGTGCAGACTTATATTTTCTCAACACCCTAAGCAATTTATCAAGTTGAGCTGAAGTTAAAAGGGATGATACGATTATCGGATTCATGTTGTTTGCCCCAAGGAATGCGTATTTGAGGTGCTCGGGTAATGGCTTGAGTTCTAGGGTCAAATGAGGTGCTTCAGTGTCACGCACGGGCTGCCCGTGCTCAGTCGCATGGACCGTACAATCCTTGCCCTGTATCGATTCCTCTTCGGCATCATGCACGACTTGGTCGTGCTCAGACGCACGAGTCGTGCGTGTTTCACCCTGTTCAGTATTTCCTACGGCACCACGCATGGGCTGCTCGTGCGTGGACCCACGGGCCGTGCGTGGTTGCAAACTAGAATCCCTTAAGTCTTTCTTCGTGTTTTCGCCTCTCGCGCTTTTCGGTAGTTCCTGCATGTTATCTAGAGCACAAACATAGTCATACAAGTCTTGATTATCAAAATCAAGCATTACACTTAACGTCGAACATGAATGTGTTAAACCAAATTCTAAATCATCCTGAGACAATGTATGATCTACGTAATCATCAATGCAAGACTCAACTACGTCTATGAAATTACAGTTCTCAACACTATTATGAAATTGCATTGCCTTATAGATAGAAAATAACACATGCTCATCATTAACCCGTAATATGAGTTCTCCCTATTGCACATCTATCATGGCTTTCCCGGTGGCTAGGAACGGACGCCCAAGTATCAGAGGGACGTCACGGTCTTCCTCCATGTCTAGCACTAAGAAATCCACAGGGAATATGAATTTGTCGACTTTCATGAGCACATCCTCGATGATTCCCTTAGGATAAGTGAGTGATCAATCCGCAAAGTTGTAAAGTGACCGTGGATGGCTTCACCTCTCCTAATCAAAGTTTCCTGAAAATGGACAAAGACATCAAGTTTATACTTGCTCCTAAATCACAAAGTGCTTTATTAAAGAAAACACCACCAATTGCATAAAGGATGTGAAACTCCTCGGATCTTTAAGTTTCTGAGATAGTTTTCTTTGAATTATGGCACTGCATTCCTCCGTCAGATTGACTGTTTCGAAACATGTTATCTTTCTCTTCTTTGACATAACATCCTTTAGAAATTTAGCATAATTGGGCATTTGCTCGAATGCGTCTGCAAAAGGTATATTAATATGCAGTCTCTTAAATATATCAAGGAATTTTGCAAATTGCGCATCTAATTTTTTCTTTTGAAATCGTTGGGGAAAAGGAAAGGGAGTAGTAAGTTTAGAAAAATCAGAGTTAGAAGAAGATTTAAGCTTCTCAGCCCATTTTTGTTAATCAATATGTCCCTCGATTCCTTCATTGGCCTCAACATTGCCATTTGCTTCCGTGTCTGCATTTCCCGGATTGATAACTCCCTATTCGGCACCACGCACGACCTGCCCGTGCATAGGCGCATGGGTCGTGTGTGGTTACATATTTTCACTATTCTCCGGAACTTTTGGCCCTCGTATTCTTCCACTCTTCGCACAAATGGCCTTTTCTGATGTTGTCCACCAACGATCGTAGCTCATTGGCCAACTGGGTTTCAAAATTTTTCATTTGTGAGCCCATGGTGTTAGCTAATTGAGTGACATGTGCCTCAATCCTCATCATTGCGAAATCGGTTCCTAGTTTCATTCATGAATGAACTTGTCTGACTCATAAATGAAGTAAGAACATCTTCCATTGATGGTTTTGCCTCTGTATTGATGACACCATTTGTCACACTAAACCCCGGTGGTGGTTGCATCACATTCTTCATATTCGCATATGAAAAATTTTCATGATTTCTCACACCCGGATGATAATGGGTAGGAGTCTGATTGTTCCGGTAATTTTTGAAATTCCGGTTATTGACATAGTTAGCTTTCTCCATGGGATCTTGAGGAACTCACCCATTATTCGCACTTGTGTTTCCTTCAGTCCCCTTTATCAAAACACTCAATTGATTTGTCAACGCTGCCATCTGAGCCGTCAATGCTTTGATTGGGTCCAAATCAGAGACTTCGGCTACCCTTTTCACATTCATCCTCTCGAAGGGCCACTGATAGCTATTCATTGCCATCTCTTCAAGCAAGTTGAATGCATCTTGTGGAAATTTGGCTTGTAAAGCGCCTCCTGCTGCGGCATCCACAAACGACCTAGTCTATCCCATCAACCCATTGTAAAAGAAGCAAAGTTGTTGATCCTTTGGAAACCCGTGTTGCGGACACCTCCTCAATAAATCCTGGAATCTCTCCCAGGCCTCATATAGTGGCTCAGAGTCAAACTGTCTAAACTGCGTGATCTCACTCTTAAGTTGCAGTATCTTACTTGGTGGAAAGAATTTAAATAAAAACTTCTGGCTCAACTCGTCCCAAGTATTCACACTCCCCTAAGTCAAAGTGTGGAACCAGTTTCTAGCCTTATCCCTTAAAGAGAAAGGGAATAGGCGCAGACGTATAGCATCATCAGACACCCCATTCATCTTGATCGTGTTGCATATATGCATGAAGTGTGCAAGATGAGAGTTGGGATCCTCGGATGGAAAACCCCCAAACTGGTTCTGTTGAATCATCAAAATGAGCGTTGGCTTCAACTCAAAGTTATTTGCATTAATCGGGACATTGGCAATTCCACCATAGTTGCGATTTGTCTGAGGGCGAAAGTAATCGTGAATCGCTTGTTGTTGGACTGCCGAAACTTCTGGTCTTGGTAACTCATTAATGATCCTGTTGATCCCATTGTTACCTCCGTTGTTGGCTCTGTTATTACCCCCGTTGTTCTCTTCCACATCCCTCATAGTATGATCTTGTTGTTTTCCTGCTCGTTTAGTATATGCACTTATCTGCCTTGCGAAAGCTTCAACCTCTGGTATGAACGATGCTAATTCCCTTCGCTGTGAGCGAGTGTTCATGCACTGCCTGAACCAACTAAAAGAAACAAGTCAAACACTGTAGGAGTAGAATTAAACAAAATAAAAAGAAAGAAAAAAAATGTCTAAATTAAAAATAATTCTATTTATCGCAATATTAGTACTAAAAATTTAATTAGTCCCCAGCAACGGTGCCAATAACTTGTTCGCCTTATTTTTCGTTTTACCGCAAATGAACGGTGCAGTTAATAGATAGGGTTGGCAAGGTCAATCCCACAGAGACTAATAAATTCATGTACTAAGGATTGAGATTATAATATAATTATTTTTATTTAGATGATCGAAAGTTGATACATCAAACAAGTTAAACCAATGGCCATTTGATAAAACAAGAAATAAAATAGAGTACTCGAATAGGGTTTGAAATAATAACTTCAATTTCAATTCAACATCAAACAAAAGTATCCATTAACCTAATCTCAAACCCCGAAATCACAAGGTGTTTAGCCGGACATGGGCAACAAACAATTCATCGACAAACTGTTCATGTTCACATCTAACTAGATGAAAGTAAAAGATACAATGGAATAAGCAAACTCATGGATATTGATGATCTCTCGATCAATCTTCAATCCTCAAGTGTGTGGTTGCGACCTCGATCAATCTCTCGAATCCTCTGGTAGAAGGTTGCTCTTTTCTCTATTTTCTAGTGCAAAAATCAGTCTATCTTTGTTTGGGGCCGCCTCGTCTCTATTTATACTCCCGTTGGGCCAAAACCTAAGTCAAAATCACATAAACCTGACTTTCCTGCACAGACACACGGGATGTACGCTTACACACGATTAGCCCGTGCATCAGGCCGTAGGTGAATTTTTCTTCTTGAATTGACGCACGGGTTGTGCGTCCAGGCACGACCAGCCCGTGCGTCCCTGCGAAGCTAGAATCCTTCAGTTTTGTGCATGCATGGGTCATTCTTGTGAGCACGGGTTGCCCGTTCGTGGCCATATTTCGCCCGGTTCGTCTGCTCTCTTCTAGGTTTAACTCCAAACTTCATGTATTCGCTCGATTCTTGACGGTTCTTTATCGCAATGCTCTGATTTGCACCAAAAGTGCTACAAATAACGTTTAATTCCTACAAAATGAGCAAAGCGTAATATCTTTTCCACTTTATAATAACATGGCCCATTTTATCTCGAGCTTGAAAAAATTGAAAATTTGGCTAAGTATTTTTAGCCATGTCCCCGAGGTGACTTGAAGCTAAAAATACTTGAAGCTCGGCTCAAGCTTGAAAAAATTGAAAATTTGGCAAAGTATTTTTGGCCTTGTCCCCGAGGTGACTTAAAGCTAAAAATACCTGAAGCTCGGCTCGAGCTTGAAAAAATTGAAAATTTGGCTAAGTATTTTTAGCCTTGTCCACGAGGTGACTTGAAGCTAAAAATACCTAAAGCTCGGCTCGAGCTTGAAAAATTAAAAGCTTGTAAAGAAAAAAGAAAAATTGATAATATTCGGGAAAATAAGGACTTCATTAATTCAAAAGGATATTACAAAAGATGCTGATGAAAAAAGAGGAAAATTACGTAAGCTAAGTAGGGGGTATCCTTAATTCCGTAATCTGCTACGATGAAAGGGGCCTCTTCAAGAATCTCCAGATCGGCATCACCCTCAGTGGTAGCAACCTTAGAAGCATCTCCCGAACTAGGGGGAGGAACCAGGGTAGCTGGGGATAGGGTGACCGAAGAAGAAGCTCGGTCGGCTTCCAGTTGAGCAAGGACATAGTTATGGAAATCAGCAGGAGAGCTCAGATTAACCCGATTGGCTTCTGCAGAGGGATTATAGCCTTCAGGATTGGTGGCAAAGGTCAGAGTTGTGTCCCTGTCGAACTTCTCAAAAAACCCTTTCTCCCGACCTTAAGCTTCAGCTTGGTCAAAGGCTAAATGAAAGTACTGAAGTGCCCCATCGGAAAGGACATCAAGGAACTCTTTAGCACTTAAGAAGCTTTTCTTGACCACTTCTCGAGCTTTCTGAACCAAAGCACAACACTCTGGGGAAAGAATAAAATTCACATAGCCAGCCTGGGCCCCTTCTTCCCGAGCTTTGTCCAGCTGTTTGGCAGAGTCAAGGCGGACCTTCTCGGGTTCAGCCTTAAGAGTTTTTATCTCCTCATCCTTTTGAGTCAGAGCTATTTTCTGAAGCTCGAGCTGGGATTTGCATTTCTCAACAAGCGCGCGCAATTGAGCTTCCCTCTCTTTAAGCTTAAGAATTTGATCCCAAATATCATTTCGTTCGTTTACAAGCTCGGGATCTGCAAAGCCCACACGGCTTTGAGCCACTATCTCCGAAAGGCGAAGTAAAGCCTAACAAAACAAAAAGGATAGATTACACAAGGTATGAGAGGAAACTTAGAAATAAAATAAAGAAAGATAGGGTGTCAACCTTGGATAGATCAAGGCTGAAATTATCCACGAGCTCGGAGGCAGAGGCCTGCTGAAGAGAACGGCGTTCCCCAGCTGGGCGAAGACCATGAAGGAACTCAGCAGCTATCCGAGCATCAAAATTATCCAGGATGGGAGACTGAAGGAAGAAAGTTTGATTGGGAGTAGTGATTTCTCCCGAACCCAAGCTGCCTATGGCCTTGTTCTTCTTCTGTAAAAAAGAATCCGCAGCTGGAGGGGGACGCTTCTTTACGGTTGTCTGGCTGCTGGGGTTAGTAAATTCCATGATTACATCCCGAGCTAATTCGGGAAGGATAGTCCGGGCGGACTTGAGAGTTTGATGCTCGGTAGGTTGAGCAGAATTAGTAGAAGGATGAGAAGGGTTGATGGATTGAGAAGCCGAGGAGGTCCTTGAGAGAGAGCCTGACTCATACAGACATTTCTCTTCCGAGCTGCCTCTTTTTCAACAAGTCTTTTATTCATGATGATAGCTGGAGAAGAAATAAATAACAAGTATTACTGAAGTCCATAAGTGAAACAATGACAAATATAAGACCATATAAAAAAACAAATACTGAGGTCCTCCTCGAGCTCGGTAGGAGTGTGGCTTAGTTTGAAATGGTATAATAAGGCAGGACAAGAGTAAAGGCGGGAAAGATCATACTCTTATTTATTCAACCGATCTATGAGAGCATGGAGATCGGGATCACGTCTCCTTATATTAATTTTTCATTGAGGATGAACTTCCCAGACCCACTCAATGGGAAAAGGCCATGGCGCATGAGAAGAAATGAAAAAATAACGATCCTTCCAAAACTTATTAGAGGTAGGATATTTCCCGAGGAATCTAGCATCACCTCGGGAAGATAGATAAAAAAGGCCACGAGTAGTGGACACTTTTATTTGGAATAAAGAATGAAAGAGCTCGGCAGTGGGATCAATTTTGAAATATTGAGTCACCATAACAAAGCCGACCATTAACCGAATAGAGTTGGGGGAGAATTGGTTCAAGAGAATTCGGTATAATGTTGAGAGTTCGGTCATGAGAGGGTGGATCAAGAACCAGAGTCCACCATCAATCTGCCAAGAGAAAGAAGGCTGGAAAACCTGGTGGAGGTCGCTTCGGCCTATCGTAATTACTAGGAAGAGCTAGCCTGAAAGTTGAAGGGATGCTTATATTCTTACAGAGGTATTTTAAATTCCTAACAAATATGGTTGAAGCATTAACTATCCTGGAAAGAGTTTGGGATAGTAGTCCTTATTTCAATATTAGAATAATTATTATCGGAATTGGAGCTTGAACTTCCTGAGAGACTAGAAGAGGAATTTTCAGTATTGGGAGAGGTAGTACGTGCTTCGTTTTCAGAGGAAAGCTCTAAATTGTCGACCCATTCGGCAAAATGGGCTATTTTGGGGTCCGTTGAAGTACCCGTAGAAGAAAAGTGTACAGTAGAAGACTTATAGTATACAACAAAGAAATAAGAAAAGAAACTGAAGTTGAAAAGACGAAAAAGAGCAAGAAAAGTACCTAAGTAGAGGAGGTAGACCGTAAAGAGAAAAAGAAAGAAGAAATACGTTGGAGAATGGAGTTGGAAGTCGCCGGAAAACTGAAGAAGGTTGTCGGAAATCCCCTGGAGTCGAAGAGAGCAAAAGTGTAAAATGGGGTGTGAAGCCTCCTTTATATAGATAGAAGGTCCTGGCACAAGTATCGAGAACCATTGATCTAAACCGTTGATAAGGGGAAAGATCTACGGTTAAGGATGCCTTGGGCAGAGTAATAGACGTCCCATCCATAGGGATAATGATGACGGTTGCACAAACTTCGAAGAGGCGGGAAGTTTAAATGGTAAGGCGGGAATAAGTTCGGACCGAGTAACTGAAGGGTTGTTAAACAATTCGGTATTGATAGAAATAAATATTATAATGAGCTCGGTTTGACAGATATTGAGCACTATAACCCAGCTCTCCAAGATAGCTCGGCTATAGCGGGGGGACTGGTTGATTCGGCATAAAGTGGGTCGAGCTCATAAGCACGGGCCTAAGTTCGGTATGGTTACATTAGGGTTGTTATATTAATAAACTCAAAGGCCTGATGAGCCCATATGAGAGACCCAGTTTCTAGAAGCCTATAGTATATGCTCGGGATTGCCAATAAGAGCTCGGTATTAATTGTGACATGGATTAAGTTTGCTAAATCAGATAAAATTTGATAACTAATTCTGACAGATTCCCAATAACCGTCTCCGGAAATTCCGGAAACCCTAATTATGTTTTCTATAAATACTCATCATTTAGGTATGGTTAACCCCTTATGAACTTTTGATATTTTACTATATACTTGGTATGTTCTTCCTTTTCTTTGAACACTATCTGACTTGAGCGTCGGAGTGGGTATGCCGGAGCAACCCTCCGGCCCTCATTTTGCAGGTGTTCAGCGTAGGTGGCGGAGTTCGTCCAAGTTCACAATCATCGGAAGTTTTTGGGTAACACCACATTCCAAGATACTTAGGGCGTGATTGGATATACTTTCATTTTGAAAATTTTCATTTTGTTAGAAAATAGTGGTAAAAAGAAATTAGAAGAAAAAAGATGAATTTTGAGAGTGTGGTTGGACGTGAGATAAAAAAAGTAATGATGACAGTTGATTTGATATAAAAATAATAAAATAATGATTAGATATGATTGGTAGTTAGAAATGTGTGAGTGAGTGAATAGTGAAATTTGTGGGAGAATGTGTAATAATGATTAGTTTTTTGTAAAACAATGTGTAGATGTGATTGATGATAGAAAAAATAACAAAAAGTGAAGGTGACAGAATAATATACTTTCTGAAAATTTTCATAAACAATCGTATGTTTGGTCAAAAAAATTTCTCTAGCGGAACAAAAATGAAATACATTTCATATTTAATCGCCGCCTTAGCACCCACCATTATGTATCCTTTAAACAAATCAGCAAATCCTTTTTGGGAATTAAGAGGGTACACGAAAATCATGAATACATTTAATCATTCCACTTTTGTCATGCTTTGGTTAATAATACAACCATACAGACTACATAAACTAATTTGCTTGTCAATACAAAGTGCTTTCAAACTTGAAATATACAATCATATGCGCATAGATATATACATGAATCAAGTTGTACAGAATTTTCATCATTCAAATGATACGATGCGGAAACCGTAACTATAATTCACAACAATCAAGACTTGAATTAGAAAATTATGCGTTTCCAAATGGGGCTCTGATACCACATGTAAGCAAATTTCATATTACTATACAATGAAATTTGATAAATTCTTTAATGCCCAAAACCTTGGGAAATCATAATTCTCATGAAACAGAAAATCATTCATGAACATGGGTTTTTTGATATACTTACCTTGATCCATGTCTTAATTCCTTTTCTTCTTGATGGCCAGAAGAACTCAAAATACACGTTCCTTACTGGGAACGGTTATTTTCTTTTATCAGTTATTAGGCAGAGGAAGGGGAGTTATTTTATTAACTCCCAGCTTTAACTTCCATTAACCATCAAATAGGGTCTTTAAGGTTAAAACTTAAACCATTAAATATGGGCCACATTTAATTCATATGGGCCACTTAATAGATAAAAATCCAACATGAAGGCCCGTAAAAGCGTCACACTAATCATTATTTCATTTCAGTTTGGATGCATACTTGTATAGTTGTATTCATAAATTTAAGAAAACAAGAAATGATGTCCCCGATACATAGGTTGTGGTTGTCTACATAAGTGGGTCCAGAGAACTTTTGATTTAACGAAGAGTAGGTCTCTTGTAAGACCGTCTCACGAATCTATGTATGTGAGATGGGTCAGATCGGATCAAACAAAAAAAATGGCGGGTCAAAAAAGTCACAATTAACTGCCCGTAAAAATCAGTGCGGTAATACTTTTGAGAAAAAAGTAATACTTTTGAGGCAAGTAATACTTTTGAGCAAAAAAAAATACTTTTATTAGAAAAATGTGATACTTTTAATTATAAAAAAAATAACATACTTGTTAATATGGTGCTGAAGATGGACAATGACTCCACATAAACAAGTGTATCTTTGTTTTTTTCAATTTTGTTACTTTGGCCTAAGAAAATAATACTTTTTGAGATAATATATAATACTTTTGAAGCATCATATTTTATTGGGGAAATTATATAAAATACCATCTTTTTGGTACACATACCACAAAATACACTCCTATCACTTTTGTACCTATTTTCTTCCTTTTGTACCTATTCGTGTCAGAATATTGAACCCGGACCCGACCTGCTTATTTCACATGTAACCCGGACCCGACCCGCTTGACCCGTTTAATAAATTTATTTTAATATACATTTAATAGTTTTAACTGAATAAATTTATTTTTTCAAAATCAATTACTATCATACACTATTCGATCAATAAACAATACTACAATTCACAACATACAAAAAGAAATAACATAATTGCATAAATAACATAACATACTAATCATATTTTGAGGACAATATTCAAAAAGACATGCATAATAATAACAAATACATAATTAAGGAGATTTTATCATTTGAGTTTTAAAGATATGTCGTGTTTGTTGTTTTTCTTACAATTAGTTATTTACTTAATTTTTTTTTAAATTCACAAACGCGTTAGACGGGTTAAATAGGTCATAGTAGGTTGACCCTTTAATTCGACCTATTTAATTGGCAGTTAGTCGTCCGACCCACTTTCGACCGACCCACGAAGTCCGGACCCATACCCATTAATTTCGTGTTAGGTTCGTGTCGGGTTTGTGTGTCGGGTCCTAAATTGACACCCCTAGTTTTTGGGTTATTTTCATACCGGGTTTAATGTTGTTCCGATGTTTCTTTATTGTTTCATGTAGTTTTTTATGTTTAAATATAATTTTTACCTAGTTTTAACTCTTTTTGCTCATACGGTGTTTTCTATATTATTTCTGGTTTGTTTCTATATTATTTCCATGTTTTTTATGTTTTCATGCATTGGATCAAAAATTGAATTGTATTTTTTTATTCATGTTGTTTCTATAATATTTTTAATTTGTTTGGTTTTAATATGTGTTGTTTTATATGTGTATATTTCTTGATTTTTTTTATAAGACTTTGAGTATAAAATTGATTATTTAACGGGAGGAAAATTTATTTTTTCACAGAAATTTTATTGAAAGAAACATGTTTGAAACAATCTTGAGACAAAATGTGAGATTTTCAAGCATCATAACACATTTCCTCATTTGTACGTAACAAAAAAAATATCAATATCAGTAATAATACTTTTAGTAATATTAGCAATACTTTTATGAATGAGTAGTAATACTTTTAATATATAAAGTGATATATCACACAAAACTAACTACACAGCACACCAGTTGTATATAACTCACCAAGTTCATGTGATTCTTGGAAGTTACAATATTTTGTGTGAAACAATCCGATCACTGAAACTACAATCTTACTCGGAGAATCCAATTAGAATTTAGAACCCTTAAATATGTGTCTCACATAAACACATGAAAAGAAAAGAAAACTCTACTCACAAATATAAACTCAACATTAAATTCAAATTTAAATAGAACAAAAAGAATTAGACAGAGCCATCCAATAACTTAGAACTCCATAATCATAATCAGAAACTAATCACCCATAAAAGAAATCTCCTCTGAAGGAAATAGAATTATCCTTATGTGACGGGATTTGGGGATTGATTGTGGAGGAAGTTTGAATTTTTTTTTTTTTTACTTTTTTTTTTTGCAGGGATTTTGGGAGAGTTGTGTATTTGAAAGCTAGACTAGTCATTGGGTGAAGAAGAAGAAATAAGAGAAGAAAAGAAAAACTGGTTCAGGCGTTTAAGAAGAACGAAAGGAAAAGAAAAGAAAAAGAAAAGGAAAAAGCAAAAAAGAAGGAAAGGGTCAATGGGTTGGATCGCGGGTTGTGGGAGATCCGTCTCACGAAATACAACCCGTGAGATGGTCTTATATGAATTTTTGCCTTCAGGAAATGGGAAAAGAAAAAAGGGGAATTCTATATTGAAGGAAATGCGGATCAATTCCAACACAAATTTAATGACGCTACCAAAAAATGTCATTATAAATAAGTATTTAATGACGCTTTTTAAAAAGCGTTATAAATTATAGAAATTAGTGACATTTACTAGAAAGCGTTAGCATTTTAGTAAATTTAATGACACTTTTATTGAAGTGTCATTATCTTAATAAAATTACCGACTTTTTTTATAAGTGTCACGATAATTATAGAATTTACTTACGCTTTTTTTTATTTGTGTCCTTAAAATGACAACGCTCAGTAAAAAGCGTCATAAAATTAATGACACTTTCTAATTTACTTACACATTTTTTTATTTGTCGCCAAATTTTAAAAATTTACTTACACTTTTATTGCTTGTGTCATTAAAATAGCGACACTTATTAAAAAGCGTCACAAAGTAAAAAGTTGGAATATCTATCCCACATCGAAAGATTAAAGTGTTGAGGTGACTTTGAGAGTTAATAAATAGAGATTATATGGTGTATAATTAACTAACAACAAATATATTCAAAATGAGTCAAAAATTAAATATTAAGTTTAAATTTTTTTAATTTTTTTTAAATAATTGATCTTTAATAAATTTTACAAAAGCTAGAAATGTAAAATTCGTCATAATTTTAATGACACTAATTTTCAAAAGCGTCGCGACTTTAAAAACGCTTAATAGCATCCCTAAATTTAACGACGCTTTTAATGTAAGCAAAGCTTTAATTATAATTTATTAGATCTTTATTAATTGTGACCGAAAATAGCGTCACCACATAACGACGCATTTGATAAAAGCGTCAGTAAAAGAAATTTACCTACGCATAGATGTTGCGTCACAAATATTTTCGTGACATCAAATTTAACAACGCAACTCATGACGTTTTCAAAAGCGTAGGTAATATATATCATGACGCTTAATAAGCGTCCAAACCGAAAATTTTAACGTCACTAAACACAAATTTTTTTGTAGTGCAAGAAATCCATTGAAAAAAATATAATGCAAGTGCCAATCACTTTCAAAAAAAAAAAATGTGAACTACTAAGTCCAACATGAGT
Organism: Rehmannia glutinosa; assembly: GCA_016081115.2. NCBI lineage: Eukaryota > Viridiplantae > Streptophyta > Magnoliopsida > Lamiales > Orobanchaceae > Rehmannia > Rehmannia glutinosa. The sequence goes on from CM071932.1 coordinate 74,707,278, forward strand.
TTTATGAGGTTTCTAAATGAACACCTGCCAAAATCCGGGTACCCTTAATATCCCATAGTAACACGTACCAATGTAGGTACCGTTACGTGCTCTTTCACTCTTGTTTAAAAATCAGGAAATTAACGCTGCCATTTGTGAGAACATTTTGTAGCTAGTTCTGGCATGACAATTACAGTCTCTTCATCTTCGTTTGTTTTTTTTTTTTTTTTTTTGAGGTGAATTCAGTGTCTTTTAGCGGCGCAGTAGTCATTTATTTTTTGATAGAAATAGTACATTTAAAGAAATTCACGAAAATAAAGAGGGGGTTCTAAGAAGTATTGGTTGCCCACATGATGAACCTGAACTGTTGTCATCTATGATTTTGAAATGAATCAACAAATTGAAAGTATTTTTTATTTTTGCGAAATAAACGTGTATTTTTTTTTTATCTCTACTCTGATTACCATAATATTTGATGAACAAGATTATGGTTGTAACTGGTTTCAGTCCGATTTCCTACAAACTACTTACTCCTATTCTTTTTTTTTTCGAACGATAGTATTTTATTAGAACAACACAAAAAACTAGAATTACAACTACAAACGTAGCCAATTGGCTAAGAGCCGACTTGACTAAATAAAAGTCAAGTGGGGAATTGGCAAGACCAATTCAGATCCACTTCACAAACTAAAAACTTCACACCCAAAACTAGACCACTCCTACGTTGTGAGACTTCAGCATTCCTTAATGGAGACTGTAAAACACTAAAAAAAACATGGCATGAGCAACCACTACATACTACAGAACAGATAAAACTGATCCGCCTAGAGTTTCGCAAATCAACCGGGAAAAGAAAAAACAAATAAAATAAGAAAACTACAACTTAGCAACAAAATAAAAACAAAGAAATAAAATAACAACCTAGCAAACAAAGAAAAGAAAGGTTTTTCCCTCCCCCAAATCCACTGCCACATCCGGCACCACCGCTCCCCGTAAATCTGCCATCGTCTCATTGCTGGCCCGCACCACGAAAAAGCACCCAAAGCTCAGATCTTGAAATAGAGAAGAAAAATATCGTACGGGGGTTCTAGCCGGAATGAGCCCGAAATTTCCGGCCATCACCGGCCTTCATGGCGGTGCAAAAGGCCGAACATCCACATGAAGTCACCATAAAAGCTTCCATTCTCATGGGAGAAGAAGACAATTTGCTTGAGTGCAAATAAGTGCCATTTTGGCACAAATTGTTTTTAAAAAAAATGACATTTTTTTCTTTTTCAATGCTATCGAGAAATAGTTTTTCCCAAATTATCTTTAAATGCACATTTTCCGACTAACCCTAATGTTTAAATTCGTTTTGTATCAAAATAACATTTATAATTAATTAAGGGTATATTTGGTATTTTAAGTTTAAATTTTTAACACATTCCTTAATATGTGTGTTTTTCATAAGACATCATTTATTTTGAATAGAATGAAGTAGAATTTAAAACCTAGGCATTCTTAATTAGGTAGTAACTGAGTAGAAAAAATTGAGAATTACGGGTGTCATATTATTAAGAGATTAATTACAAAAATTTCCTTGAATTTCAGGCTAATTACAAAAATATCCAGAAGTTTTTAAAAATTATAAGAAAAATTCTTGAGGTTTGATTCGTATATCATGTTTTACCTTCATAAGCAAAAAAATATTTCAAAACTGTCTTGATATTCATAAAATTATTATAGTTATTACCTTAAATTTAAGACATAACCAAACTTGAAGGTGCGTTTTATAATTTTGAAACATCTAATTAGCCCAAACCTCATGGTTTTTTTTTTTTTTTTGTAATTATCCCTACTATTAATGGCACATCAATTCCATTCCATTAAAAAGCAGGAAGTGATGTCAGACCTAGAGTGTAACTGATGCCGGCTTGCAAGTAGAACAAATTGAATGAAGTTATTATTGCAGCTATTATTGTAACTATGGCGGCAACCAGACGTCCAACTTTCATTCAAAATTCAGTATTGTCTTAAAAGAATTAATGTCTGGAAACCATATGCTTGTCATTTCTTGAAACGATATTACAGATAATAGTTGCTGGCTACATATATTTATTTTTTAGCCAAGGCCCACCCTTTTTTTTAATTTCCTTTTTTCTTCAAATTAGATTATAAAGTAGTAAAAGTATTTAAATGCTTATTGTTGGAGGCGTTAATCGCAATGTGGAATAATGGAAAAAGGCCAACAGCCGAAATAATAATTGAAGATTTTGAAGAGATTATTTTTATGAGAACTAAATGTCTAATCCAATGCAAATAACCAATCAAGAATTTATTGCATATATATTGTCTTGTATATATAGTTGGTGCAACTAATTAAAATAGATTTTGCATAGATTATGTTATAAGATTTGCCCAAATTAACTTTGATGATTTTACAAAATTTTATCTTTTTATTCCTCACAAAATGACTGCTACAATAATCCAATAACAGATTTTCGATGAACCAAACAGACCGAGTCAAAATCAAAACCCGATAATCCTCCCGCGAACAATTCTTTTTCGTTTCAGTTCAGATTAGACTCCTCCGTCAAACACGCCCTAAATATATACAAAATCCAGTTCCCCCAACCACATTTGACTCTCTCCACTATCACACCTATACGCACACGTCTCTGTATGTATATGTTTAGCCCTTAATCAGATTTCAATGGCAACAGCGGCGGTAGAGCCACTGACAACCCACCAATCCTTCACACCAATTATGACTCTCCCCAATCCAAAGCCATTACGAGTTTGCTTTTCATACGCAGCCTATGCTAAGAATTTGATAGATTACCTCTGCTCCTCGAATATTCCGGTGGAGGCCGGCCTTTCAGAGGCGGAGCTCTCCGCCGTCGAGTCGTTTTTCAATTTCACATTCCCGCCGGACCTCCGGTCCATCCTCCAAGCAGGCCTGCCGATCGGACCGGGTTTCCCCAACTGGCGATCTTCGTCCGAACAACAGCTCGAGATTCTAATTAATCTGCCAATTTTAGGGATTTGTAAAGAAGTTTCTAGAAATGAATTATGGATGGATTTTTGGGGTGATAGACCTGATGATGCTGATTGTGCGACAAAATTGGCTACAGAGTTTTTGAAAAAATCCCCAATTCTGGTGCCTATTTACCGCCATTTTTACATCCCCTCCGCGCCTTGCTCGGCGGGAAACCCTGTGTTTTACGTTCACGGAGGGAAAGTGAAATTGTGGAGTTTTGACATTTCCGGTTTTTTCCAGCGAGTTGAATTTAGTGTGTCTGGTGGCGAGGAGGTTCCGCGGCGGCCAAGATTGTCTGATCTGCTCACCGCGCCTGCATGGACGGCGACGGAGGCTCGGAGGATTGAGTTTTGGACGGATATGGCGGAGAGAGGGGAGAATGCGGCGGCGCGTGGGTGGTGGAGTGGGGAATTGGGAGGGTGTTTGGAGGAGGTTTGCAGGAGATTGAGGGATGGAGGATGGAAAGAGGAAGAAGTTAGGGAAATGATGATGATGGACGGCTGCGATGAGTTTATTCACGAGAACAATACTTCTGATCGACCAATTGGTATAGAACACGTGGATCGTCACGTGAGAGCGTTGTCCGCCAGATTATTACGTGCGGGATGGTGCACGGAAGATGTGGAGGAAGCACTTGGATTTCCAGATGATTTCCATCAGAATGGTGGTGTTGAATCTTCTTGATGGATAAATATAACATAGCTTATTTTGTTAAAAAAAAAAAAATTTAAAACCAACTAACATTTTTTTTATTATTTCATTGTGATCTGCTGTATTATTTACCTTGTTTCGTGGATCTTGGAACTACTTCAAGATTTCCAGGAGCAATAGGAGGTATCCACCCCACAAACTCTGAACCCAATTGGTTATACTTATTGTGACATTTTGGCCCAAAAATAAGCAGTAAAACCTTTTTGTTTCTTGGGAATAATACATCACGTGTGAAATATATTATACCTCAAGTTTTTTTGTGGGCTTAATCAGTATTTGACTTTCTCTAGTGTTACTGCTTAGTAAATTTTCATTGTATTGGAAAACGTATAATAGAATCTTTCCATATTCAAATAGGAAATAGAGCTTAATAGATTTTGAAAGAAAACAGAGAAGAACACGTATCGCTGATAATTCTCATTTGATGATTTTCGTACATTGCAATCGAAAACCAGCTACTATTTATGGAGTTAAAAATACAATAAAATGTACTATGTGACAAACATGGGAATATACTACTAAAGTACATCTACATATTTAATTCTTTGAGGTACATCAATGTCATGGGTTCCCATGATCTTGATTAATATAATTGAGCTATGTGATGGGTTTTAATATATTTAAGTTATGTGATGGGATCTCATTATCTTGATGCACGCCTATGTGATGGCATTCACATGATCTTGATTAGTGGTTGGAGATGTATGATCATCTAACACGCCCCCTCAAACCAAGCGAGTTTAGAGGGGAGATTGTCAGCTGCCGTTTCAAACGAGTGAAGGTTTGCGAAGAAATGGATTTTGTGAGTATATCGGCAATTTGATCTAATGAAGGAAGGAATTGCACTTGCAATTGTTTTGCTGCCACTTTTTCACGAACGAAATGGATGTCCAACTCCACATGTTTTGTACGAGCATGCAAAATAGGATTTGTTGCCATGGAAATTGCACTTTGATTATCCATACAAATCAATGGTGTTTTGTAACGGCCCGCCTTCCGTGATCGACGATCGTCCCACAAACCAACATGAGTCTTTCCAAACGTTTTGTCCTCACTCACAAGACACACTCGAGAGCAGCTTTCCTGGGGTCACCCATCATGTTATTGCTCCGCCAAGACGCTTAACTTCGAGTTTTTACATGATGAGCACCGAAAAAGAAGATGATTTTGTTGATATGAGTAGTTACCTATCAAATCTTTTAAGCTCTCCTCAATCGTATAGTCCCATACCTACACACTCTTAATCTCCTCTTATTCGGGTGTGGGATCGCTTCATTCATGTTCCTCCGACTAGAAGCCCGCCAGAGCCGCTCCTTGTCCGTGCCTTCCCGCACCGGCGATCACTCCCGCCCTCTTCGCCCCGGGCATCACATGTTTTGGATGAAATAATGCAAAGTTCTCGATAGCAATGATTGCGGCAAATAACTTCGATGTGGCTAAAGCAAGTGCTACGGTGACTCGGCTTCTATGCTTGATCGTGATACACAATGTTGTTTCTTAGAACACCAACTCACAAGGTTATTTCCCAAGAAAATGCAAAAACCTGATGTAGACCTTCGATCATCCAAATCGGATGCCCAACTGAGCCTGGAATATCCAATTATATTCAAAGAATCAGTTTTAGTAAAATTGAGTCCATGATTAATAGTCCCAAAGAATGTATCTCAATATACGTTTGATGACGCTTCCAATGTTTATCAAGGGGTTCTTGCATGTATTGACTTACTTTGTTAATTGAAAAAGCAATATCGTGCCTAGTAATAGTCATGTATTATGAGGCTCCAACTATGCTTCTATAAAGAGTAGCATCAATATTTGGCGTACCATCAAATTTGGACAGTGATTGGAGGATCCCATAGAGTATCAATACCTTTAGCCGTTTGCATTCCCACCTTTTTTAATAAATCTTTTGCATATTTCTCTTATCTTAGATGCAATCCATTTTCTGTTGAGGTGATTCAATGCCTAAGAAGCTGTGCACATCTCCCAAATCCTTGAGAGCAAAAATTCCATTTAATTGAGTGATGATTTGGGCAATTGTTTGTGCATTACTTCATGTGATAATGATATCATCTACATAGACTAGAGTGATAGTGAGACTGCCTTGTCTATCCTTATAGAATAGTGAATGATCAGCCTTAGAACTGGAAAAGCCAAACTGCTGGAGCACAAACTTTAATTTCAAGAACTAATCTCTTGAAGCTTGTTTCAATCCATAAATGGTTTTACTCAATTTACATCCAACAGTGTTTGTCTTGTTCAAATCCAGGAGGTTGCTGCATATAAATTTCCTCTTGCAAATCACCGTTTAAGAATGCATTGTTGATGTCTAATTGTCTTAAATTCCATTCTTTTGATACAGCAATAGCTAGAACAGTTCTGATGGTGCTAGGTTTTGCTACAGGACTGAAGGTGTCAAGTTAATCGAATCCGGGTATTTGATTGTGACCTTTTGCAACCAATCGAGCTTTGTATCTGGCAATGGTTCCATCCATGTTTCTTTTCAACTTGAAAATCCATTTGCAACCAAGAAGTTTCTTCCCATTAGGCAAAGGACAAAGAGTCCAAGTTTGATTTCTGTCAAGAGCTTCAATTTCAGATTTCATAGCTTCTTTCCAATTTTAGTTTTTGAGAGCATCACAAAAATTCACCGGTTCTTCTGTATCCCATGTATCAACAGAATAAATTTTTGGCTTGAAAATTCCTACCTTAGATCTAGTAACCATAGGTTGGTGTCCATGCGTCTTATCAATATGATCAACATCAATGTCAGAATTTTGAACAGGTATATCATTTTGCATAATTGGCAAATTAACTACCAAAGGTACTGTGTCATAACTGAATTCTTGACTGGGAGGATTCGGACTTTGATTTTGAGAAGAAGTGGATGGTTGTCTCATTTGGACAGGGGAGAAATCCAGATTTTCATTATTTTGAAAATCTTGAGAGTGATGTGAGTGAGGATCGGGAATATGAATAGATTTGATTATAGTAGGGGATCGGAATGTTGAATGCTAGGAGAGGGATCAGAATGTTGAATGCTAAGATTAACTTGAGTGGCAAAAGGAAATTTTGTTTCATCGAAATTCACATGTCTTGTAATGATAATTTTTCCATTTGGGAGAAGAACTTTGTAGCCTTTATGTTGATTCATCGTATCCTAAGAAGGTGGACGAGCATGACCTCGTATTCAAGTTTGTGTTTTGAGTAAGGTCTTATGAAAGGGAAGCACAAGCAACCAAAAGTTCTCAAGGTGCTATAGTTAGGTGTGTGACCGTAACATCTCAAGGGGGTGTTCGAAAATTCAAGACTTTGGTAGGCGGCCTATTTATGATGTGCACAAAGACAAGAGAAGGCATCATCCCAATTTTTTTGAGGAAAATGTGAATGAGCTAAGAGTGTTAATCCCATTTCCACTATATGCCTATGTTTCCTTTCAAAGAAGACCGTTTGTTGAGGGGTATAAGGACAAGACAACCCGTGTATAATCCCATTATCTTGAAGGATTTTACCGATAGTTCTATATTCCCCTCCCCACCGGTTTGTAGGGCTTGAATTTTGGTTTTGAATTGAGTTTCAATCAAGTTATTTAAGTGAATAAAAGTTTGACAAGCATCGATTTGTTTTCGTAAAATATATCCAAGTGAATCTAGTATATTGATCAATGAAGCTAATATAATACAAAAACCATTAGATGACTTGACCGACAACGGCCCCATAAACTGAGTGTACAAGTTGAAAAGGTTGAGAATAAAAAGACTTAACTAAGAAATGGTAATTGGTGGCTCTTTCCAAGTTGACAAGAAGAACACAAATCATTTTCATTGATTGAAAAATCCATATTACAAAGATCGAGAACTTTCTCAATTATAGCTTTTGAGGCATGTCCTAATCTATTATGCAAAAGCTTGAAGGTAAGTTCTTTCTTGGAATTAATCAAGATGTAAATGCAATTGGAACCTTGATGGGTGGACTGAATTTATTTGAGACATCTTGGTCTTGGCAGTTGAAGGTTGAAAGAGTAAAGCCCATCTTTGGGAATGTCTTTAAGAAGTACCTCATGTGTGGTTTGATCCTTAATAAGACAAAGAGTAGGGTGAAATTCAAAATAAACATTATTGTCTTTTGCAAATTGTGAAACACTCAACAAGTTTTTGGTAATGGTAGGAACATGAAGCATATTTTTAACGAAAAATAGTTTAGAATCATTTGACACCTTAAGAAGTGAATTGTCAATATGTAAAATGTTCAAACTTGTCCCATTTCCAACATGAAGTTTGCTTGTTCCTTCATAGTCCGATGCAATGTTAAGGTTGCTCGTGTCATTAGTCACATGATTTGTGGCGCTGAATCAGATACCATGAGCTATCAATATTGCTATCTTGAGACAAGAGCATGGTTGACTAGGACTAGTTGAGTTGTTAGTGGTGGTGTTTCCTCCGTTTCTTTGAATTCCTGTGACCTTCAAAATTTTGATCAAATCTATAATAACATTTGTCGGCAGATGGTTAGTGTAACCACAAATTTGACATATGAATCTAGATTGAGAAGATCTCCTCTTCCTCTAAAACCACCCTCCCTCCCGAATTTCTACCCCTCTAGAAAAATGATTTGCATAGTTTCCTCTTCCTCTACTATTCTGAAAACCAGGACTAAAGTTGTTTCTTCTAGCTTGATTTTGAATATCTATATTAGCAATAGGAATTAAGCCATCAAAATTGGTAATATTAATGGGATTTTGGCTATCAAGCCTAGACTCAAAACTTAATAACAAAGCATGAACATCTTGTAAGGAGAAAAATTCAGTCCTAGCATTAATGACTACCATAATCAATCATATTCACCGCCTGCCGTAAATTATATGCATGATTTGTTCTTGTTCTGTTAACTTCAAACCAACAATGGCTAGAGTATCAAAAATGCCTTTGATTTTATTAAGATAGTCCCTCATACAGAGGATACCCTTTTTGAGGTTTTGAAGCTGAATTAGTTATTGCATTTGTCTAGCCATTGAATAAGTAGCAAAGTTGGATTCCAAAGCTTTCCATATTTCCATTGAGGTGTTTAATCCCACCATGGTAACAAGGATATTTTCTAAAAGAGAGCTTAAGATCCAAGAGGCCAATAACTGGTCTTGTCTATGCCATATTGAAAAATTTAGATTCAAAAGCTTTTCTTGATTTTCAAAGAGCTTGTGATATATTGTTCGTGGTGGTGTGGATCCATTGAGAAATCCTTCAAGGCCATAGCCTTTTACAACGCCATAATTTGTTGCTTCCAAATCAAGAAGTTGCTTTCATTTAGTTTAATGAAAGCAACTAGTTTTAGAGTGATAATACCTCCTTGAGCCGCCATTGAACCGGAGGCGAGTAGCTCAGAGGCGTGGAGGATTTTATTTCACTCATATGGAAAATAAAAGTAAAAAAATAAAAATAAAAAGAAGAAGAGGGTAATCGAGAGACAGGTATTAATAACTCCGCTCCGATACCATAATAGATTTTGAAAGAAAACAGAGAAGAACACATATTGCGATAATTCTCATTTGATGTTTTTCGTACATTGCAATCGAAAAACCAAATACTATTTATGCGATTAAAAATACAATAAAATGTACTATGTGACAAACATGGGAATATACCACTAAAGTGCATCTACATATTTAATTCTTTGAGGTACATCAATGTCACGGGTTCCCATGATCTTGATTAATATAATTGAGCTATGTGATGGGTTTTAATATATTTAAGTTATGTGATGGGATCTCATTATCTTGATGCACGCCTATGTGATGGCATTCACATGATCTTGATTAGTGGTCGAGATGTATGATCATCTAACGCCTCAAACCAAGCGAGTTTAGAGGGGAGATTGTCACCGCCGTTTCAAATGAGTGAAGGTTTGCGAAGAAATGGGTTTTGTGAGTATATCGGCAATTTGATCTAATGAAGGAACGAATTGCACTTGCAATTGTTTTGCTGCCACTTTTTCACGAACGAAATGGATGTCCAACTCCACATGTTTTGTACGAGCATGCAAAATAGGATTTGCTGCCATAGAAATTGCACTTTGATTATCCATCCAAATCAATGGTGTTTTGGATGAAATAATGCAAAGTTCTGATAGCAATGATTGCAGCCAAATAACTTCTGATGTGGCTAAAGCAAGGCTACGGTACTCAGTTCTATGCTTGATCGTGATACACAATGTTGTTTTTTAGAACACCAACTCATAAGGTTATTTCCCAAGAAAATGCAAAAACCTGATGTAGACCTTCGATCATCCAAATCAGATGCCCAATCTGAGTCGGAATATCCAATTATATTCAAAAAATCGATTTTAGTAAAATTGAGTCCATGATTAATAGTCCCAGCAATGTATCTCAATATACGTTTGACAGCCTTCCAATGTTTATCAAGGGGTTCTTGCATGTATTGACTTACTTTGTTAACTGAAAAAACAATATCAGGCCTAGTAATAGTCATGTATTGCGAGGCTCCAACTATGCTTCTATAAAGAGTAGCATCAATATTTGGCGTACCATCAAATTTGGACAGGTGATTGGAGGATCCCATAGGAGTATCAATACCTTTAGCCGTTTGCATTCCCACCTTTTTTAATAAATCTTTTGCATATTTCTCTTGTCTTAGATGCAATCCATTTTCTGTTGAGGTGATTTCAATGCCTAAGAAGCTGTGCACATCTCCCAAATCCTTGAGAGCAAAAATTCCATTTAATTGAGTGATGATTTGGGCAATTGTTTGTGCATTACTTCCTGTGATAATGATATCATCTACATAGACAAGAATGATAGTGAGACTGCCTTGTCTATCCTTATAGAATAGTGAATGATCAGCCTTAGAACTGGAAAAGCCAAACTGCTGGAGCACAAACTTTAATTTCAAGAACCAAGCTCTTGAAGCTTGTTTCAATCCATAAATGGTTTTACTCAATTTACAGACCAGTGTGTTGTCTTGTTCAAATCCAGGAGGTTGATGTATATAAATTTCACTCATAGGGAAAATAAGAGTTAAAAAAATAAAAATAAAAAGAAGAAGAGGGTAATCAGAGACAGGTATTAATAACCTGCTCTGATACCATAATAGATTTTGAAAGAAAACAGAGAAGAACACATATTGCTGATAATTCTCATTTGATGTTTTTCGTACATTGCAATCGAAAACCAGCTACTATTTATGGAGTTAAAAATACAATAAAATGTACTATGTGACAAACATGGGAATATATCACTAAAGTGCATCTACATGTTTAATTCCTTGAGGTACATTATTGTCATGGGTTCCCATGATCTTGATTAATATAATTGAGCTATGTGATGGATTTTAATATATTTAAGTTATGAGATGGGATCTCATTATCTTAATGCACGCCTATGTGATGGCATATGATCTTGATTAGTGGCTGGAGATGTATGATCATCTAACAGAGCTTAATATATAGGTCAAATAATGTGAAATCCATGTATATATATTATTATGAGTGAAACTTTTTAAAATGCATAGTAGGTTCTTTTTTGTCTACATACCATTGTAGTAAAAAATCACAGCATAGTCTCGTCTAGGTGCTAGACTCTCTTTATCTGCCTAAATTATTCTGCCTAGCGTCTAACACTTTTTAGAATACTGCTTGAGACTATAGTTGAGTTTTTGTAAAATTTGAAAACAAAGGAAAGAATGTTTCCAAGTGGGGCAATAAAGATGTATGTGGGGCAAGGAGGAGGGTTATATAGGAGGCCCCTATTATATGAGTACATAGGACCAAATTCAAGCCACAAATCTATTAATTTCAATGGTTGTGATTAAATTTGATTAATGTTGATTAAATATGTGATAAAGTCAAAATGGGGGCAAATCACCACATAAAAATAGGGGTGTTGGCTAAATCTAGAAAATCCCGTGAAAATAGGATGAGTTACCATCAACTTTGCAATCACAATCCACCAAATCATTATCCAAAATCGTCCCCGACCATAATCATCCTCTCCATCGATTCTGTCCAACGAAATTCTACTCTCACCGTGCACAGATCGAAATTTCGAGACTTGAAGCAAGAAAAAAATAAAAATGGATGACCACTATGAAGAATGCTTCAACAATAATGAATAACAAGGTAACCATTTGTCTCGCCTGTCATTGTTTATATTGTCCATTTTTACTGAATACAATTAAATTTTGATTCGCATTTTTTTAAAACAATCATTTCTATTCATCATTCCATTTTTTTTAATATTTGCCGAGAAAGTTACTTATGCATTATTTTATATGTTTTTGTGTGTGAATTTTGTGTGATTTCTATTTTTTCGTATGAATGAGTGTGCGTATTTTTGTGTCTTTTCGCCCCATTTTATATTGTCATATGTTACGTATGGTATTTTTGGTTGTTTAGTAGGTTTTCGTAAAAAGAGAACTTAAAAACGGACTAAAACGGTCGAAACGGACATTATGGGCGATTGACGGTTAGGGAAGCTGAAGTTGTGCGCGCGCGCACCTGTGCGTGGCGCGCAATGTCAAGATTGACGTAAATGCGCGCATCACAAGAACGGCACCTGACGCGCACATTGTCGGCAAAGCAGACGGACGTAATCGCGCGCACACGTCTTGCGCGCGCGCGCAAGACGGGCGCGCCAGCACCCCCGCAAGGATGCGGGCGGGCAAGCAACGCGACGCGCAACATTGCACGCGAGGTCCCTGCGCGGCGCGCAACTCTTCGCGGACGCGCACCTGGAGATGTTTCTAGAATTTTAAATCCGATTTTCCTTTTCCTTTTTGGATTCTTCCACCTTGTATAGACTTAGGCTTATAAATAGCACTTGGGGGATCCATAATTTCGTACACTCTCATTCATAGCACTTTTATACTTTAGTTTTTTGGTATTTTTCTCTTGCTTTCAACATTGGGATTGCTTGGGTTCTTCCCCTTGAAGTTATTTTGCTTCTTAATCAAAGAGTAAGATTTCTTCATCTCTTTTGTCTGATTTTAATTGTTGGGTGATTATTATTATTGCATGATTATGTTTATGATATTTTCTTTCCATCAATTGAGATTATGATTCCATCCCCAAGCATGAACTAATTTCCTTGTTCTAGGATTAGGATGATTTGATTCAAACAAACAAGCATGAATATTGATTAATTGATCTGCTTTCCTGAATAAATTGCTTTATCTGATAAATTGATTGTCTGATCAACTTTTGATTGTTATGGGGGAATAATTGAGATCGAGAGAAGATTCCTAGACTAAATTTATTCAGGGGGTTAGATAAGAATCAGAGATGTATTATCTAACCCTAGATTTAATGAAAATAGCAAATTATTGGGATAGCCCTAATCTGTGAATACGAAAGTTATCAGATCTAGACCTAGTCTTTACATGTTTGCTATATTTGTTAGCCGCATGATCAATTAATTGATATTCTGCTTGCAAGTTTGATGAGATGAATCCATAATCCTAGACTTTCTTCCATATTCTCCAAATTTTAATCCTGCTTAGTTTTAATTTGTCCTTTTAATTATTTTCTTTTAGTTTAAATAAAACCAACAAATCTGGTTAGAGTGTTTAGGATTTATTTTCTGTCTATTGTGATACATAATAATTATTTGCTAAGTCTTCCTTGAGAGACGACTTGTGGTCAACTTGCTACCCTACAATTGATCTTGTTCTCTTGCGAGGATTGCTAGATTTATTTTAGGTGTTTAGCGGAGGCACGCCAGCCTTCGATGCGTGAGTTCGCGCACCGATCATCGGCTCGCGACCTCTTGCATCACTGGGACAAGCAAAGACGGAACTATGAGCTAAAAAATATACACTTCAATCAGCTACCGTCTTTTTATGGAAAGCCCAATGAAGATCCTCTCAACTTCATTCGAGAATTCTTTTCAAACTTTTTCTCTGCAGGATTTGAATGAGGATCAGCTAAGGATGCGCTGTTTTCCATATACTCTGAAAGATCGGGCAAAAACATGGCTTATGTCTCTACCTCCCAACTCTCTTACTACTTGGGAGGCAGTGTACAATAAGTTCATGGGCAGGTACTACTCTCATCAGAAAACTTCGGATCTACGAGGTAAGATAGCTACTTTTTGTCAAATGGAAGGTGAACCCTTTCATGAGGCATGGGATCGCTTCAAAGATTTACAGACTAAATGCCCACATCATCACTACCCATTAGAATTGTTAAACCAATTTTTCTATGATGGATTATCACATAACTTTCAATATATGGTTGACAATGCTGCTGGGGGTGATATGGGTGTGCACACAGCCCAGGAAATTTATGATATTCTAGAGATGATGAGTGATAACTCCCAACAAAAAAGTGCCCGATGCAAACGGGCTACCGTGAATGAAATAGCACCAAGTTACGATGTGACAAAATAATTGGCTGAGTTGACTAAACAAGTTCAATTGTTGGCTACACAGGGGCATCCATCTAACGCCCTTCCTTTGCCGAGTCATGCGGAATTTGTGGTGAATTTGGTCATGGGGCTAATGTTTGTAATATGGTAGTTGATCAACAAAGTTGAGGACATTAATGCTATCCAGGGTTTTCAAAGAAAGGCCTCGTAATGATCCCTACGCTCGAGGCTTACAACCCAGGTTGGCGGAATCATCCAAACTTCATGGGGAAATTCGCAAAAATCCATCTCAAATCCATCGTGAGGCCTCTTCCCCAAGGTCGGTCATCAAATCAACCTCGGCCTCCATCGATTGAGAAAAGTTTGAGTTCGTTCATTCAGGTTAGTAAGAAAACTCAAGAGGCCAACATTCAGCGGTTTGAGTCTGTGATAGAGTAAAAGGTGAAAAATATGCTCAGAAACAGATATACGTAAAAAGAGGTGAATATGCAATACGATAAATAATCCCCAGGAAAAATTCCCGTCCAGCTTTCAGCCGTCAAAACAAATCTCCAAATCTCCTTGTCCTCGCTTAACTCTAATATGTCTATTTATACTACTAACCTACGGGCCACAAGCCCAATTAATTAAATAACAACCCATTAAAATAACCACTAAACAAATAAACTAATTATTACAAGCCCAACTAATCTAATCAACTATTAAGTAGCAGCAACGTGATCAGAAGTAGCAGCAGCTTGCACAGCAACGTCTCCATCCCCAACTCCAACAGCAACTCCATTGTCCTATTTTTCCCTCCGATGATAAACCTGCAAAACACGATGCGTATCAACTCCTTCCGCGTGCGAAACAGCCTTGTCCTCAAGGCTGAAGAACGGAAACTGGCCACGCACGTCTGAAACGTCCAACCAAGTCACCTCATCCTCTTCCCGATTCCTCCATTTGACCAAAACCTGTGGCACCCATTCCCCAGCCTGCTGCACTATGCGAGATTGCAAAATTGATTCAGGTTCAAAGGTAGGTTCATCCACTAACAACTCAGGAGGTAATTGTGCTGTCACGCCATGGTCCCCGACAACTGCCTTCAACTGCGACACATGAAAAACTGGATGTACGCGAGACATTGGCGGCAATTTCAAGCGATACACCACGGCTCTCACCCTAGCAAGTACCTCGAAAGGCCCATAAAATCGACTGGCGAGTTTGGCGTTCGAGCGCTTGGCTACGGACACCTGCCGACGAGGTTGTAACTTCAAGAAAACCATATCACCAACTTGAAATTGCACATCGCGCCGGTGCTTGTTGGCAGCCCGCGACATACGGAGCTGGGCACGCTCAAAATGAAATCGTAATTGTGACAAAATTTCGTTTCGTTCCAGCAACTCGTCAGCCACTGTTTTAACCTTTATTTCCCTCAGCAAAAATTGCCGGATGGTTGGCGCGGGTCATCCATACACTATTTCAAAGGGAGTTTGACCCGTTGCCGACTGAAACCTTGTATTAAAACAGTACTCCGCCCAAGGCAACCACAGACTCCACTTCTTAGGTTGTTCCGACGCAAGACAATGTAAATAAGCCTCCAAGCAACGATTTATTACCTCGGTCTGCCCATCGGTCTCCGGATGATAAGTGGAACTCATCCGTAACTTCGTGCCAAGTGCTTTAAATAATTCTGAACAAATTGAACTGACAAACACCGAGTCCCTATCCAATACGATTGATCGCGGAATCCCATGGAGCCTAACAATCTCGCGCGCGAACACCGAAGTCACCTGCCTTGCAGTAAAAGGGTGTTTGAGCCCCATAAAGTGTGCATATTTTGAAAGACGGTCAACCACCACAAGAACAGAATTTGTATGCATGGAACGGGGCAGCCCAGTGATAAAATCCATACTAATATCTTCCCAAACGTGCGATGGAATTGGCAGGGAATTGAGTAGCCCGACCGGCGATCGCGTGTCATATTTATTTCATTGACAAACCAAACATTCCGCCACAAATTTGGTCACCTGGCGCATCATCCCGAGCCAATACAAATTCGCCGCAAGATGGCGATACGTACGAAATGCCCCTGAATGTCCCTCTATCGGAGTTGAGTGAAACTCCTCGATAAATCTGTGTGTCCATACCGAATCTTTCGGCACTACAATGCGCTCCTTAAAAAATAAGGTCCCATTAATTAATGTGTACTCATTGATCTTTTTCCCTTGTTCCAGGTCATGACACAGTGGCCCCAACTGCGCATCTGCTCGTACCTCTTGGCGCAACACTGACCAATCTGCCCACTCTGGTAAGGATACTGCAGCAAGTACACTATCATTGTCCCGTCGTGACAAGGCGTCCGCAACCAAATTCGACGGCCCAGCTTTATATTCTATGACGAAATCATATCCCAATAGCTTTGCAACCCAATTTTGTTGGGCGGGTGTCGTAATATTCTGATTTAATAGGTGTCGTAGGCTGCGTTGATCTGTACGCATAAGAAATCGCCGCCCCAGTAAGTACGGTCGCCAATGTTGGACTGACAAAACTAAAGCCATTAATTCTTTTTCGTATGCGGACTTCGCCAAGTTCTGGGTCGAAAGCGCCTTACTAAAGAATGCAATCGGGCAACCGGCTTGCATCAAGACTGCACCCAACCCCCGCCCCGATGCGTCACATTCAATGAGAAAGGGTTGACTGAAGTCTGGGGTAGCCAACACCGGTGCCGACGTGATAGCTTGCTGCAAATTTTGGAAAGCCTGGTGGGCTTCAGTTGTCCATTGAATTCTCTTGGGCATGTCTTTTTTTAGAAGGTCCGTTAGTGGTTTAGCAATTTTGCCATAATCCTTTATGAATCGCCGATAGTAGCCTGTCAAGCCCAAGAAACCCCGTACGCCACGCAAGGTGGTCGGAGTGGGCCATTGAAGGATGGACGCAATTTTAACCGGGTCCATGCGAACCCCCTCCCCCAAAAACGTGTCCCAAATATTCGACCTCGCGTTGGCCAAATGAGCATTTCTTCTGGTTCACAGTAAAAGAATTGTCACACAGAAGCTGGAAGACTAACCTTATGTGTGCCAAGTGGTCTGTCCAAGTAGCGCTGTAAATTAATATGTCGTCAAAGCAAACTAGCACAAACTTGCGAAGATGCGGCCGAAATAGATCATTCATCGTAGCCTGAAAAGTGGCAGGGGCATTGGTGAGGCGGAAGGGCATAACCCGAAACTCGTAATGACCCAAATGAGTACGAAAAGCTATTTTTGAAACATTGTCCGGGGCAACGCGGATTTGGTGGTATCCCTCCCGTAAGTCAAGTTTACTAAACCAAGATGCACCATGGAGTTCGTCCAACATTTCTTGAATTATAGGAATTAGATATTTGTTTGGCACCGTCCGTTTATTCAATTCCCGGTAATCAACACAAAACCGCCAACTTCCATCTTTTTTGCGCACGAGTAACACCGGGCTAGAATATGGACCACAACTTGGTTGGATAATTCCTGCAGTTAGCATTTCTGAAACTAATCGTTCCATTTCATCTTTCTGAGCCTGCCCATAGCGATAGGGCCGCACTGAAATGGGTAATGCGTCGGGCCGAAGAGGAATGCGATGATCCGTAATACGGCTAGGTGGAAGCACCATGGCCTGCTGAAAATTTTTGGAAAAATCATCCAAAATTTGCTGCATTTCTGGAGGTAACACATTTGAATTAGTGGTGGATGAGGCTTCGAGATCTCGCACGGCCAATAAAACCCAACACTCCTCAATCTCTGTGATTTTATGGATGTTGGCCGCCGAGATCGCACGACAAGTGAGCGACGGGTCACCGTGCAGCGATATATGGTGGACACCCACCGAGAACTCCATAGACATGCGCGCCCAATTGGCCTGAACGTCTCCCAAAGTAGCCATCCAAGATACTCCAAGTATGATATCCACACCCCCGAGTGGAAAAACAAAACAATCGATGCGAAAAGTGGTAGTGCCCAAGGTCAGACCCACATCGCGGCACACGCCCAAAATTGTTTTGCGTTGCCCATCGCCAAGTCGGACATGCATATGGGCAGGACCCTCGATGGGCAAGTCAAGTTCACGAGCCGTGCCAACGGATATAAAGCAATGACTGGCACCGCTATCGATCATGACGCGAACTTGTTTTTGCTGAATAGTAGCCAACAACTTCATCATTCGTGGCCCATCAAAACTGCCCGCCGCGAGCGGCGAGAGCTCCAACTGATGTAATGTTGTATCCGGGGGCTTCTCATTCCCTCCCGGGTTGACTGGTTGCTCAAACTCACTCGAAGGAATCTCCTCTTCTTCATCTGCCGCGATCATGACTCGTAGAGATTTTACAGGACAATTGTGTAGAGGGTGGTACGGCTCACGACATTTAAAATACAGTCCTTTGGCTTTGAGGTCCAAATATTCATTATGGGACAATTGACAAGTGCCCCGTGCAGCCCGTGCGGAACCCGACGACGTCACAGAGTTCGAAGTTAATCGAGAACTCATATTAATTAGAGAACAATTGGAACCCCCACTGGATGCGCCGGTAGACCCACTGATTGGAAACGGTGGAGAACGTGGGGTGGAATTGGGGACGCCCGTACGGGGTGTTGGAGACCCATGGTTAATCCCGGGGTGTGAAGGTCGTTGTGTGGTCACCCCAAAATGGAAGCCCCGTGCAGGCTGGAGTTCCCATTCAATTTCACGGGCCAAATGAATCGTGTCGAATAAATCTGCAGCATCCTTGGAACGAATTCTTACCCGAATGTCATCGCGCAACCCATTAAGGAATAAGCCAAGGCAATCAGAATCCGATAACCCATACACGTGAGACACGCGCGAGATAAATGTGTCAACATACTCATCCACAGTTCCCGTCTGTGTGGTTGCAGCCAACGCCTCAAAGGGATTGGCCAGGGTATTGTCGCCGTAACGATGCAAAAGTTCCAATGAAAATTGTTTCCAAGTGATAGTGGGTTGGCGCCCAAGGACCCATTGTATCCAGTGCAAGGCGGCCCCGTCCATGGCAACCAACGCAAGTTCAACTTTAGCGGAATCATCGATGTGGTGTACGCGGAAGTATTGTTCCGCACGTGCCAACCAAGAAACTGGATCTTCGCCATGGAACAAGGGTATGTCCAGTTTGCGGCCCAATTGGGGTGGGTCGCCCAAAGGAACCTGGGGAGGATTCATGCGTGGTGCAGGTGGGAAGGAGGACGAATCCCCACCACTCGCGAGCGGAGAGCCCCTCTCACGAAGTATGGTCTCCAATAGTTCTTCAATTCTGTCCAACTTGTTGATTTTGGGTTGGAGTTTCGCAACTTCCGCCCACAACTCCTCGACACCTTTCTCTATCGTTTCGATGCGTGAATCCATACATGTGATGGCATGAATCGAATGGCGGCAGGTTGGACCAATTTGATAGAGTAAAAGGTGAAAAATATGCTCAGAAACAGATATATGTAGAAAGAGGTGAATATGCAATACGATAAATAATTCCCAGGAAAAATTCCCGTACAGCTTTCAGCCGTCAAAACAAATCTCCAAATCTCCTTGTCCTCACTTAACTTTAATATGTCTATCTATACTACTAACCTACGGGCCACAAGCCCAATTAATTAAATAACAACCCATTAAAATAACCACTAAACAAACAAACTAATTATTACAAGCCCAACTAATATAATCAACTATTAAGTAGCGAAGAACGTGATCGAAGTAGCGAACGTGATCGTAAGTAGCGGCGGCTTGCACAAAGAACGCGTCTCCATCCCCAACTCCAGCAGCAACTCCATTGTCCCATTTTTCCCTCCGACGATAACCCTACAGAACACGATGCGTATCAGTCTGTGGAAGCTTCATTCAAATGTCTTGAAATCCAAGTTGGTCAATTAGCCACCCAAATGGGTGAAATTGCTCAACATGTCGTACATAAAGGAAAGCTACCTAGCCAACCGGAACAAGCCCAAGCCGTCACCATGTTACGAAGTGGTAAGGTTATTGATAACAAAGTTGAAATTCCATTTTCTACTACTTTGACTAACCCTGTAGGTGACGAGGAGATCGAGAATGTGTCTAATCCGAAAACCTTGCACAAGGAAGAATAGGGGAGTAAGGAATCTGTCTTGCACAAAACCAACAATCCTTACAAACCTCGATTCCTTTTCCAAGTTGCCTTGAACGGCAGGATAAGCGATTCTTGGATTTCTATAACATGCTATCTAAGGTTAATGTTAATTTACCTCTGCTAGATGCTATAAGAAATGTGTCATCTTATGTCAAAATTTTCAAAGAACTCGCATCCAACAAAAGGAAGTTTGGCGACAATGAGAAGGTAATAGTTTCAGTGGCAAGTGCGATTCTTCAACTCAACCAATTGCCTCATAAACAACGAGATCCAGGTTGTTTTGTTATTAAAATTGCAATGGGAAACGGTAAGGAAACTTCCTGGATGCTTGATTTGGGGGACAAAATTAATCTAATGCCTTATTCTATTTTTAAACAATTTGATCTAGGGAACAAGCCCACTAGAATGTGTCTTCAACTTGCCGATAGGTCCATTCGGTACCAAAGGTGTTATTGAAGATATTTTGGTAAAAGTGGGTGGTCTCATAGTCCCTGTTGATTTTGTTGTATTAGAAGTAGGGGAAGTGCAAAACCAAGATAATGCGCACACACTTCTGTTAGGCCGCCTATTTATGGCCACTACGCACACACTTATTGATGTTAAAAATGGGCGCATGACTATGACCGTTCTCTAGGAAATCGTGACTTTCTCTATTTCTGATACTAAACATATCCTCTCGCATGCATCACTTGAAAATTGCTCTTTCGTTGATTTGATTGATGGGCCAGTCGAAAACACCTTCTTGCATGATTATAGTCTTGACACTTTATTTCTTGAGCAGGATGATATTTTTGACATCATGGAAGACGATGGGAAACCCTAAAACGAGGGGTGATGGAAATATTCGCGTTAGAAGATGTGGATAATAAACCCCAACAAAAACTGGAATTGAAAGAACTCCCTAAACATTTAAAATATGTGTTTTTAGAAGCAGGTGAGTAGAAGACAGTGATTATTTATGTTGTACTTTCTAAAGAAGAAGAGGTAGAATTGTTGGTAGTGCTTAGAAAATTTAAAAATGTAATTGGATGGGGGTTGAGTGATATCGAAGGAATTAGAAGAAGGGGCTAGGCCTAGTAGAGAAGCTCAAGAAGATTGAACCTCGTTATGATGGAAGTAGTGAAAAAGAGGTATTAAAACTCCTAGTCAAGGGGTGATATACCCACCGGATAGTGAATGGGTGAGTCGGTGCATGTTGTACCAAAGAAAAGTGGGATAACAAATTGTAGAAAACGAAAAGGGTGAAATTATTCCCACTAGGACCATGACTGGATGGAGGATGTGCATAGATTATAGGAAGTTAAATATTGCTACTAAAAAAGATCATTTCCCCCTTCCATTTATTGATCAAATGCTTGACAAACTTGCAGGACATAGTTTCTATTATTTTTTGGATGGTTTGTCGAGTTATTATCAAGTGGCCATCGCCGGAGGATCAAGCAAAACTACTTTCACATGCCCTATTGGGACTTTTGCATTTCGACGAATGCCATTTGGACTTTGCAATGCGCCAGCAACTTTCCAAATGTGCATGTTTTCAATTTTCTCTGACATGGTTGAGGACTTTATTGAGGTATTTATGGATGATTTTTCTGTATTTGGATCTTCTTATTCTGAATGTCTTAATAAATTGGCTAAAGTTCTTGAACGATACATTGAATGCAATTTAACTTTAAGTTGGGAAAAAAGCCATTTTATGGTGACAAGCGGAATTGTTTTAGGCCATGTGGTTTCAAAAAGAGAGATCGAGGTTGATAAAGCTAGAATTGATGTTATTGAAAAACTACCTCCTCCCATTAATGTTAAGGGCATTAGGAGTTTTCTTGGGCATGCTGGATTTTATAGAAGGTTTATTAAGGATTTTTCCAAAATTAGCCAACCTCTTTGTAAATTGCTTGCTCAAGATGCCCTTTTGATTTTGATGAAAAATGTTTGAATGCCTTTAACACATTAAAAGAGAAATTGATAATCGCTCCCTTGTTGTTGCTCATGATTGGTCATTGCCATTTGAAATTATGTGTGATGCGTCTAATCATCTTTGTCAGGGGGCCGTCTTAGGACAAAGAATTAATAAACTCGCTCCATGTGATTTACTATGCTAGTTTGACTCTTAATGATGCACAAGTAAATTACACTACCACCGAAAAAGAACTATTAGTTGTTGTTTTCTCCTTGGATAAATTCGGATATTACATTGTTGGGTCTAAGGTAATTATTCATAGCGATCACGACCTGCGTTACTTGTTAAGTAAGCCACAAGCTAAACTGGGTTAATTCGGTGGATTTTGATGTTGCAAGAATTTAATGTTGAAATAAAAGATAGAAAAGGGTGCGAGAATGTAGTAGCGATCACTTGTCTCGTCTCACTCTTACCGATGATACTCTTGCTTCACATAAAAATGAGCAGATAATTGATTCTTTCCCCCATGAGCAATTATTTGAGGTTACTTCAATTCCTTGGTATGTCGATATTGTGAATTATCTTGCATGTGGAATTGTGAGAACTAACCTTTCATTTTAGGAAAAGAAAAGATTTTTGTCTACTTGTAGGTTCTACTATTGGGATGACCCATACTTGTTTAAAATCTGCAAAGATGAAATTATCCGAAGATGTATTCCTGAAAATGAACAGAATGATGTATTGACCTTTTGTCATGAAATGCATTGTGGTGGGCACTTTGGAGGCCGCAAAGCAGCCTTTAAGGTTCTCCAATCAGGATTTTATTGGCCATCATTGTTCAAAGATGCGCATAATTTTGGGCTGACATGCGATAGATGCCAAAGGACTGAAATATCGATGGGAGGAATGAGATGCCTCTGAATAGTACATTGGTCGTTGAAATATTTGATGTATGGGGTATTGATTTTATGGGCCCCATCCCCAAGTCTTTTGGTTATGAATATATACTTGTTGTTGTCGATTACGTGTCCCGGTGGGTTGAGGCAATCCCCACAAGAACTTGTGATGCTAACACTATTATCAAGTTTGTGTAGGAAAATATCTTAAGCGGTTGGATTCCCAAGAGCTATCATTAGCGATGGGGAAAACATTTT
Source organism: Rehmannia glutinosa (assembly GCA_016081115.2). Classification (NCBI taxonomy): domain Eukaryota; kingdom Viridiplantae; phylum Streptophyta; class Magnoliopsida; order Lamiales; family Orobanchaceae; genus Rehmannia; species Rehmannia glutinosa. The sequence continues at coordinate 74,730,528 of CM071932.1, forward strand.
TGCAACAAGTTATTCAAAAACTCGATGAAGAAAAATGGCATCACACATAAGGTAGCTACACCTTATCATCTTCAAACTTCCTGACAAGTGGAGACTACCAACAAGCAAATAAAAGGAATTTTAGAGAAGATCAGAAATCCTACAAGGAAAGATCACGACCAAGTTAAATGATGCGCTCGAGCATATAGAACAAATGACTTATAAAACGGTTTTAGGAATGAGCCCCTATAGACTAGTTTTCGGAAAGCGTGTCATTTACCGATTGAAGTAGAGCACAAGGCATATTGGGCCATCAAAGCGACAAATTTTGAATTGGATAAAGCGAGCCGAAAGGAAGTTACAACTTTCTCAACTAGACGAACTTTCGCAAATGACGCTTATGAAAATGTGCGGATATATAAAGACAAAGTGAAGCAGTTGCACGACAAGAAAATTATTCATAAAAATCTCGAACCAGGTATGAAAGTTCTTTTATTCAATTCGCAGCTGCGTTTATTCCTAGGTAAATTGAAATCGAGATGGAGCGGGCCATTTGAGATCGAAGAGGTATACCCCTATGGAACGGTAAAACTACTTAATCCAAGGACGCATGAATCTTTCAAGGTAAATGGTCAACGGGTTAAGCCATATTTTGAAGGGGTATCTCAGTCCGAACGAATTGAGAGTATAGGTCTCAAGACGTCACATAAGAACCGTACTCGGTATCGTCAACCTAAAGACGTTAAATAAGCGCTTATTGGGAGGCAACCCAATTTTTGTTTCCTTTCTTTTTGTTTTTATTTCTCGACTAACCGTATCTAATGGTTTGTTTGGGTTCTTTTCCTCTTCTTATAAGTATAATAGCCAAAAAAAACAAAAAAAAAAACAAAAAACAAAACGAAACACAAAAAAAAGAAAAAACAGGAAGTGCGCGGACGCGCACATATGCGCGAACGTGCAAAAGACGGACGGTAGCCGCACTGGACGCGCGCGCAAGGGGTGCGCGGCACGCACCGATCCACGCAAGATTGCGCGCACCTGGGACAGACAGACTCGTTATCAAAAAATAGGGGCAAGTTTTTCCCCAAAATTTCACCTGCAAATCCTCTCTAAACCCTCTCCAAATTCACCATATACACAAATTCGACCCCAACAACATCAAAGCATTCCAATTAAGTGTGTATCTTCCATCAATGGCATCACATAGAGGCAAAAGGGCACAAGAGGGAACTTCTAGGGCTCAAGAGAACACTCCAATTGCCCCGGTTGATTTGGCCGAACAATTTGACGCCCCTTTCCTAATCTACTCCGAGGAAGAGGGGCAACGGTATATACGGATTAGTCCACGCGAGGTACCCGCTTCTCACCTTCTAAATTTACGAATGTTGGATGATTTGGGGTTGAAAGGTGATTTTATGGCTCTTGTTGAAGCTTTGGGTTGGAAAATATTTATTAAATTGATGGGTGTTGTATACTCGGAATTGGTTGTTGAATTTTATACTACACTTTATTTTTCTGACACACACTTAACGGACTTCACTTGTCGTTTGCTTGGGGTTGAATATAAAGTGGATTATAGAGTAATGAAATCGATTTTTGGATTTTCTACTAGAGCAGTGCAATCTGTCCCGAACTCATTTAATGCTAAACAATTTTGGTTGGAATTGACTAATTTCGATAATTTTTCGAGTAAAGGGACGCCTTGGTGGTTCATCCAAGACCGGCTACTTATTTGTTTCATAAATTTCTCGCACATCAGTTATTTGGGAAAGATGAAAGCAGCAAAGTGACATGCCCGGAATTATGCTTTATGTATTGCGCTAAGTTTCGTACCCAAATATGCATTACAGCTTTTGTGTTTGATACATTTTATCGAATTGAGAAGAAGAGTACATACAAATTGGGAATGGGCCATTTTGTGTCACTTATTGCCCTATATTTTGGGATTGTCATGTCACTAGTCTTAATTATCATGAGGTAGAAAGAACTTTTATTACTAAGGAAAGTATGCTTGGTTGGAATTTTTAACTAAGGCAGAGAATTCGGGATCCTACTACTCGCAAATATTTTAACAACCATAAATGGAACCCGGATGGTGCCTACCAACCTCAACCTACTACCTTTGGGGACGATTGTCGAGCGCCAATGATATCGATATGATGAGCCACAGATACTCGTTTTTTGGTCCCTTCACATTGGGCCCATCTTCACCCCGAGCCAGGGCGACACCACCGGTTTGAACGCCATCCTATCACGCCTTGATTTTATGCAAGGCAACTTCATCCATTTTCAAAGATCGGATGGTCGACGTGCGGCAAAGACCGATGACCGGCCTCAACACCCTCATGAGAGATATGAGCGTCAACTAAACTCACTTGATCGGTTGCGAGAATATCGAACAAAACTGGACGCTATCTTTTTCGCCTCTCCAACCCCACCACCTCCCGGGATGATCAGTGATGTTTTTTCTGTCTCTCTTTTCTTTCCTCTTGTGTGTTTTGCTCCCTTTGCTTGCGGATGTTTTCTATTTTTGCATGTTATTTTTCACTACTCTCGTTTTCTTTTTTTGGTTTTTGTTTTTGTGTTTTCTTCTACATTTGGCTTTTGCAGAATCATAGGCGGATGTACTTTTGATATTACTTAACAATCTCCGAAATTTTCAGGGGCGTATTTCATCTCTCCTTCATTTGTTTTACGCATTGAGGTCATTGCGTGTTTTAAGTGTGGGGGGGCTAATTCGTCATTAATTATATAAATTGATTGCTTGTAATAAAAATTTTACTTTGCCTATTATATGTCCCTAGTTTAATAATAATGCTATTTAGTTAACTCGAAATTGATGCATTACTTTGAGACTCAATTAGGAAATGACATTACGGACTTGATGCATAGGATTTGACTAAGTTGTAAATTAACCCTTATGATAAACGAGTTAGGCGATGGTTAAACAATACTCGAGGTTGTGGGATATGAATTACGGGATTTTATTGATGTAAATTGAGTTAAAACTCTTATTTTTATTGTATGGACTACAAAATTTCTAGCCTTGCGGAAAAAAAAAAAAGAAATACAGTATAAGAGCCGGAAAAAAAAAAGCAATAAAGAGCGCTAAAAAAAGGGAACAATCGAGATTATACTCCGCTGGGTAAACTGCTTAATAACTAGGAGCATTCATGTGCCCCATGTTTGACTTTTACGTAAAACGGCGGTTTACACATGAGTATGGGAAACCACCCTATGAGTCTTTGGAAAACATCCGAAGTTTACACCTAGCGGATTAATATCTCGGGAATTCCAAGCAAAAAAAGAAAGGGCTAGTACTTAAGGTAATTTATACATGAATATATGGGTTGCGACTTTTGATACAAATTTGAAATTTTGTAAAGAAAGCCAAACACTTTGAGTAATTGCTTAATTTTAGCTAAGTGAGTTTATTGCGAAGGTTGAGGATTGATGAGGAATAATCCGAGGTGGATGGAACTTGATGTCATGGAAAAATCGATTTTCAAAATCAGCATTATATTTCTTGATTAAATTTATGGGTATTATTATTTGCTTGAGGACAAGCAAAAGGCTAAGTGTGGGGGAGTTGTTTTATATGTTTTTGTGTGTGAATTTTGTGTGATTTGTATTTTTTCGTATGAAAGAGTGTGCGTATTTTTGTGTCTTTTCGCCCCATTTTATATTGTCATATGTTACGCATGGTATTTTTGGTTGTTTAGTAGGTTTTCATAAAAAGAGAACTTAAAAACGGACTAAAACGGGTCGAAACGGACATTATGGGCGATCCACGATTGGGAAGCTGAAGTTGTCTTGCGCCACAAGACTTGCCATTGTGCCGCGCAACGCCAAGATTGACGTAAATGCGCGCACCGCGCAATGGTGCGCGGACGCACACATTGTCGGCAGCAGACGGACGTAATGCGACGCACCGCGCGCAAGGCGCAAGACGGGCGCCCAGCACCCGCGCAAGGATGCGGGCGGGCAAGCAACGCGCGCGCAACTCTGCGGATTCGCACTGGAGATGTTTCTAGAATTTTAAATCCGATTTTCCTTTTCCTTTTGGATTTTTCCACCTTGTATAGACTTAGCTTATAAATAGCACTTGGGGGATCCATAATTTCGTACACTCTCATTCATAGCACTTTTATACTTTAGTTTTTTGGTATTTTTCTCTTGCTTTCAACATTGGGATTGCTTGGGTTCTTCCCCTTGAAGTTATTTTGCTTCTTAATCAAAGAGTAAGATTTCTTCATCTCTTTTGTCTGATTTTAATTGTTTGGTGATTATTATTATTGCATGATTATGTTTATGATTATTTTCTTTCCATCAATTGAGATTATGATTCCATCCCCAAACATGAACTAATTTCCTTGTTCTAGGATTAGGATGATTTGATTCAAACAAACAAGCATGAATATTGATTAATTGATCTATTTTCTTGAATAAATTGCTTTATCTGATAAATTGATTGTCTGATCAACTTTTGATTGTTATGGGGGAATAATTGAGATCGAGAGAAGATATTATTCCTGGACTAAATTTATTCAGGGGGTTAGATAAGAATCAGAGATGTATTATCTAACCCTAGGTTTAATGAAAATGGGAAATTATTGGGATAGCCCTAATTTGTGAATACGAAAGTTATCTGATCTAGACCTAGTCTTTACATGTTTGCTATATTTATTAGCCGCATGATCAATTAATTGATATTTTGTTTGCAAGTTTGATGAGACGAATCCATAATCCTAGACGTTCTTCTATATTCTCCAAAGTTTAATCCTGCTTAGTTTTAATTTGTCCTTTTAATTATTTTCTTTTAGTTTAAATAAAACCAACAAATCTTGTTAGAGTGTTTAGGATTTATTTTTTGTCTATTGTGATACATAATAATTATTTGCCGGCTAAGTCTTCCTTGAGAGACGACTTGTGGTCAACTTGCTACCCTACAGTTGATCTCGTTCTCTTGCGAGGATTGCTAGATTTATTTTAGGTGTTTAGCGGTCGAACATGTATGTCTATAATGTTGCTTATCTATGCCTATGAATATGCTTAAAATTATGAACTTACTTGCGGATATATGAAACCAATCATGTTATGCAGAAAATTCATTTCTTCATCCCCATTTTTTTCTTTAAAAAATACACTCATGCTATGATTGGAATGTTGCTTATATGTGCTTAAATACTTGCTCGCACATGTGCAAAATGTTGCTTACGTTTGTTCTGTGTTTTAAACTCTCAGATTAATTGAGCATTGTTTGATAAAAAAACAAATATACATAAACTGATATTATATGGTCTCTCCATTTATTCAATAATTATTTTTTCATCGTATCTAGATTGTATGTATTGAAATTTTTTGAGTATGTCCCTATTTTTTCTAACCCACTACTTTGCTTAGTTATGGCTAGAATTTTGCTTACATGTGCATAATTATATGCCTGTGCATATGCTAAATATTGCTTAATTATTTATTTTGCTTGAATCAGTTGGGATTGCACATGTGCCGCAACATCGGATTGAAATAACATCGGATTCATCTCCAAACTGGATACCCGAATGTGACGAAAATATGACTGCAAAAGAAGGAATGAATTTTGATAATGTCGACAATGAAATACAATTCTACAAAATATATGGCCATGCTTATTACTGATATGTACTCTGCTTATTTGTGACTGTTGTAATGCTTTTCGAGTAAATAATTCAACATTCGTGCAAAATTTGGTTACTGCAGTCCCATATGTTCAATTGCTTATTTGTGTGTAAAGTATTTCTTGTGAAAGGATGTTATGGTGCTTACAAAGCAATTGAGTTATGCTTGCAGTATCAAAAACCATGAAAATAATTGCTTACGTACAAAGCAATTGAATTTTGCTTATAAAGTGATTGAATTATGCTTACAAAGCAATTGAATTATGCTTACAGTATCTAAAAACCATGAAAATAATTGCTTACAAAGCAATTGAATTTTGCTTACAAGGTAATTGAATTCTGCTTACAAAACAATTGAATTTCCGCAATATCTAAAAACCATGAAAACAAATACGGTACTAACTAGAAAACATTCTTATATCAAGTATGAATGTACATCAAAACCAACCATATTTAAAATGGCTATAAAAACTACAATATTCAATATTTTTGATCAAAAAGTATGAAACAATAACGTTTCCTTATGATCCTAACTCATTTTAGCAAACTCCTTCGCCCTTCCCAAAACCGACTCTCTTTTGCCATTTCCAGCAGAAAATCTATAAAAAAAAGACACTAGTGAGTTATATAAAGCATTCATTAACATACAATCATTTATAAGTATAAAAACAACCAAGCATAAGCATAATATAACACATACATAAGCATAATCGAAAACATACATAAGCAAAATTGTTTACAACATTAAGCAGTTAGTAACATCAATAAGCAATCTCCCAGACTTAGAAAAAACATGACAACACTAATTACCCCCATGTTTGAGAGCATAATATAAAACATATATAAGCATAGTACAAAACATACATAAGCATAATTGTCAACAACAATAAGCAGTTTAAACCCTCATTGAGCAATCTCCCAGACTATGAAAAAACATGGTGCTCCTGATTACCCCCTGTCTACCAAACTTTGTTTTTTCAACTAGTAAATCAGTGAAAAAAAACCACAACAGATCCTAAGCATTTGCACATACTTGAACAAAAACATGATCAAATTAAACTCCATTTCCCAAAATTTTCATCATGTTGTACAAAAATTAAAACCAAAAACACAATATTTTACACCGACTAAAAAACAGATAATTTTATCAACATATGAACTAACCCAAAAACACAATATTTTACACTGCCTCGAAGAACAAACGTGATACCGTTCGAAAATTGTCACCGCCTCGAAAACCCCCGTCGAGTTTGGGGTTTTTCACAGAAATGGGGTTTTTCCACAGGGGTTTTTCTCTTCATGTGTGGTTTTTCACGATATCTGTGGAGATGGAGTTTCTTCTGTGTAGATGGAGATGGATTTTTCAGAGGAGATGGAGATGGAGATGAAGATGAGTTTTTTCAAAGGAGATAAAAATGATTTTCACGTGAAGATGGAGACGGTTTGCAGAGAAGAAGGGAAGAAGACGAGTTTGCAGGGAAGACGGGATTGCAAAGAATATGACTCTTCGTTTACCAAAGAATAGAAGATATGCAGTATCTTAGATTACACACGTCCCTAAGACGGTTCCTATTTTTTAGCCCACTACCAAAAATAATTTTCCTCCCAAAAATTGATTTTAATTAAAATTACCAAGATGTCCTTTTTTAATTAAGTAATATATTAAATAATGGTAAAATCTGATTAATCTCAACCGTTTAAAAATTAAATCAATGACTCAGATTAGGTCTCGTGTACTCACCTAGGTTATGTGGACTCACCTGATCTAAATCCTGTGGTGCAATATTTCTTCTAGTAATCTATTAAAATTTGAAATATTATATATATATAGGGGAGATCCGGTTAGACCATCCTCCTAGGTGAGACAGTGTGTACTGATCTCAACCATCTGCTACATATATCAAAGTCTAGGATTAATATAGGATAATAATAGATTAACCAATTAATTAAATCCTAATAAGGGTAAAATTGTCAAAGAAAAATGTGTGGGGCTCGTCAAATATGGAATCAGTTATGGAGAGAGAGAGAGAGAGAGAGAGAGAATCACGCTCATTAATGTGTGGGGACCGTATATGTGCTCTGTGATGATTCTACTGCATATTTAACATATATTTACTGCATATTTAACACTATTATACTACATATTTAACATATATGTACTACATATTAAACTTGTCAAACAAAAATATGTGGGACCGTGAATTAAGGATTCAGTTAGAGAGAGAGAGAGAGAGAGAGAGAAAGAGAGAGAGAGAGAATCACGCTCATTATTATACTGTATATTTAACATATATTTACTGCATATTTAACACTATTATAATGCATGTCTAACATATATGTATTACATATTAAAATTGTCCAATAAAAACATGTGGGGACCGTGAATTAAGGAATTAGTTATAGAGAGAGAATCACGTTCATTAACATGTGAGAACCGTGAATTAAAGAATTAGTTATATATAGAGAGTGAGAATCACGCTCATTATTCTACTGCATATTTAACATATATTTACTGCATATTTAACACTATTATACTGCATATTTAACATATATGTATTGCATATTAAAATTATTAAATAAAAATATGTGGGCACTGTGAATTAAGGAATCAGTTACATTGCAAATGACTAATATATCCTTATTTGAATTAAAATAAATAAAAAAGGCTAAAAATTCAACTAAATCTCAGCCTTTGAAAAATATAAATAAATGGACAGAATTAATCCACACTGTCTCACTTATGGAGGTGGTCTCATTTGAACCAAATTCGATATATATATATATATAGGGGATGGTTCAAATGGGACACCCCCCTTATATGACAGTGAGGATTTATCCAAGCCATTGAAAGATCGCAATTGAGGGTCTAGATTTAATGGGTAATATTTATATTAATAATTATTAATTATAAGTAATAAAACAAATTAAGAAAATAACCAACTATGTAGTCAACGTTTCCTAAATTGTAGAATGAGATAAACATAAAATAATGGCAACAAAATCTTACCAAATCAAACACAATAGAGCCCAAAACAACGACAGACAATACCAAAAATTTCGAACCCGTGTAGTCAACATTTCCTAAATTGTAGGATTCAATTCAATACACAGTGAAATAAATATATAGTACAGTGAAATTTTGATTTTTATACAATGAACATGCCCTAACCGCACAGTAATATTAAAGTGAATAAGCAGTATTATTTGGAAGGATTAAACACGTTCTTATCGACTTAGTATGTATACTGTATATCATCCTGAATTTTTTTGAATGATTAAACACGTTCTTATTTTTTGTATAAAATAAATGCACTTTAATACACAGTGAAATAAAAATATAGTACAATGAAATTTCGTCATTTATACAGTACAACGCTCTTAACACACAGTAATGTTAAAGTGAATAAATAGTATTATTTGGAAGAATTAAACACATTCTTATTGACTTCGTATGTACACTGTATATCATCCTAAATTATTTGGAAGGATTAAACACGTTCTAATACAACATTCTAATACTAATTACACAGTAAAACTGTACTAATTATACATCATTGTAATACATGCACGCAGTAAAACTACACTAATTATACAATATTCTAATACTAATTACGCAGTAAAACTGCTCTAATTATACAACATTCTAATACTATATGCGCAGTAAAACTGCACTAATTATACAACATTCACAAAATTCTTGACAACACGACTGCCCCTTCTCTTTTTCTTAAGCTGAGCATTTGCTTCCCCCGCCCCACTACTCGTACCACCAATATTAAGCTGCCTTTTTTGTTGTCCTCAGCCATCTTCACAAATTAGCAACTGCAATTAAGAAGACAAAGAAAATATCATCATTCCAATTCAACAAAAATGCAATGACAAAATACAGTAAAATTATTCTAACATTACACAAACATTTGATGGCAAATACATTAAAATTGTATTATACAACTACAATAGAGGTTAAACTATGTTGAAGACAAACACAAAAATGTACTGCACTAAATAGCAAAATTGTATTTAATAACTACTAAAACTCAACTAAGAATACAATAGAATAATATCCAAAAAAATCAAAGTCGAAAGTGGAAAACACAAACCCAACCATGAAATTACTAGAAATCAAAATCTCCAGAAAAATCGAATATAACTAAATCCTAGAAACTACACAAACTACTTCTAAAAATATTTTTAATATTTGGGTCAAATTTAGCAGAGTTAAAAAGGGTTTTCCTGCATCCTCAAATGCTGTCAAAATCCATAAAAATGGCTACAGAAAAATTAATGCACCAGATAAAGATATTAACGGAAATGAAATTAAACAAAGTGTGCGAAACTTACAGTCAGTTGCGGGGTGAGAAGGGACGGTGAGAGAGACGGCGGGAAGAGAGAGTTTTTCCTCCAAGATGGTCGGCCACGCGGTGAGAGGAGGCGGTGAGATAGACGATGATAAAAAGAGGGTTTTTGAAGATATGTATATGTTGAAATCTGAAGATACGTATATGTTGAAAGGATATTTGATCCACAGAGAAATAACTCTTTATTATTCTTTCAATCTTGATAATCTGCTAGGGTTTGTTTTGGTTTTCGAATCCCTCTCAACTTCGATCTGATTTGATTGTTGAGGCTTCTTGCGAGAAAGTAAATCGTCATCGGCTGTTGTTGTTCTTCATATATTTATCGTTAAAATCTGGAGAATTGAATGAGTAAATGAAGTCAAAAGGTGGGAAGAAGAAGTCTAGTAGTAGTAAATCCTTATCTTACGAAGCTCCCCTTGGATACAACATTGAAGACATTCGACCACACGGAGGAATCAAAATATGTTGAAAGTATATAACCACCCTCCCTCTAAACACGGAACCAAAAAGGGTAAAAGAAAACTTGCTTTCTACACTCAAAAATAAAAGACATATATGCCCTTAATTAAAAATTCAAAAATAAATAAATTACCAATTTGACCCCTTCCATTAACTAATTGCCTAAAATGAGGAAATAAACCTGGCCTATCCAAAAAACCAATGCAATGGATATAATTAATCCCCACCGTCTCATATAAGGAGGGGCGTCCCATTTGAACCAATCTCTATATAATATATATATATATATATATATACATGGTTAGGATCAAATGTGGCAGGGGGCTTACCGTGTGGCAGTGTGGATTAATTCAATCCATTAATTCAACAAATCCAAAGGTTCAGATTTTTTTTGAATTTTTTTATTTATTTTGTTTTCGCCCAATTAGGGGCATAACTGCCATTTTATTTGTAAAATAAAGCAGTTACATTAGGTAATTGTTCATCCCAACAATTTTTATGGGATTTGATTTTATGATTATTTCCGCTTTTCATTCACTTGCGGTTTACTCATAATGATGTACAATTAGTTATACAATGATGCACAATTACTTATAAAATGATGCACTGTTAGATATAAAATGGTGCACAATTCAATATTAAATGGTGCACAGTTCAGTTATGGAAATGTGATATTAATTAATCCCTTGATCGTAGGGGCGTAATTTATGGGAATATTGGTTACACCATTTTGTCTTTATAGTTCTTTTAAATGATGTACAATTAGTTATACAATGATACACTGTTAGATATAAAATGGTGTACAGTTCAGTTATTAAATGGGCAGATGGTTACACTATTTTGTCTTTTTAGTTCTTTTAGATGATGTACAATTAGTTATACAATGAAGCACTGTTAGATATAAAATGGTGCACAATTCAGTCATTGAATGGGAAAATGGTTACATCATTTATCTTTATAGTTCTTTTAGATGATGTACAATTAGTTATACAATGATTCATTGTTAGATATAAAATGGTGTACAGTCAGTTATTAATTGGTGTACAGTTCAACTATTAAAATGGTACACAATTCAGTTATGGAAATGTGATATTAATCAATCCTTTGATTGTAGGGGCGTGATTTATGGTATTTTGTTAGTTACTATTATGCCCTTTCCACCTATTAATTAATTGATAAATCAGTTATTTTTAATAGCAATCGGACCATTGAATAAAAAGTATCTTTTGCCTTTTCATTCGATTACTAGTATCCAAAAACTTGGTTTATATTCAATCCCCTCCCCCGCCCTGCCCTGCCCCCTTTCAAAAATAAATAAATAAATCAATTTTTAACATGCAGAAAAAGAAAACAAAGCTACTTAAGCTTGTTAGTTTTTTTTTTTTTTTTTTGATAACTCGGCCTTCCAAAACTGTTCGACGGGTCCGGCCGACGTACAACCGTGATCCTCCCAGGTAAAGAGAACAATTATGTTCGACCCCAATCTACTAATAACGATCTCTCCCCGAATCGAACCCACACGAATGCTATTCAGTATGAGTTCCCACCAAATCTTCACCAGCTCGCATATGCCTCGGGGAGCAATTTGATGGAGTAGGGATTTGAACTTCTAACCTCCACCCCACAATTGCTTGTGGTGGCCAGGTGGGCTAAGCCACCTAGATTACTTAAGCTTGTTAGTTGTAAGTTGTAACATGGTAGATGAAAAATGTCAGGTTGTATTGGGAAAAAAATGATGTAATGCAAGAGGGAAGTAAAAAAGAAATGATGTACGTTTAACTTTACGATAAAAAAATGCTAGCATATATTGGGAAAAACGACGAGTAGAAAATGAATCTAGATGTCTTGCTTAAAGCATTACAAAAGACTCTCTAAATGAAAAATATTCTTTATTTTTTAATAGTTATCCACGTAAAATCATTTTCAATAAACTCTTTATTTTAATTTTTAATTTAGAGAATGTGTTTTCACTCTCCAAATTTTGAGAGCAAAAACAACTTTTCTATAAGTAATTGCATTAAATGAGAAATTACTTGTAATGTCCATTTGTTGTTTTCTTGCAATTTTAATGACTCTTCTGGGAGCCAATTTCCAAAAAAAAATCATACAAATTTTAAAATAAAGGGCCAAATATAAAGAGTGTGTTGAAAGATGTCAAAAATATAACTATTTAAATTTAAAGGTGCTCTTGAAAAAAATCAAATAAATTCTGAAATAAAGAGCCAAACATATTGAGTGTCTTGAAAGATGTTAAAAATATCACTCTTTAAATTTTAAAATACTCTTTATTTACAAGAGATGCTCTTTAAATTTGAATATTCTCTTGGGATGCTCTTATCCTCTTCACTTAGCTATTTGGTTTTTAATGAATGTCACGAAGCTTTTCTAGTTTCTACTAAAAAAACACAAAATATAAATTAGAAAAAAAACACTTTATATAATCAACTTCCAAGTTATCACCTCGATTTATATAGAAAAAAACTCGATTCCCATAGACTGCGCCAAATTGGTACGACCTAAAGATCCTCCGATGACAATGCCAATAAACTCCGACGTGAACTTAATTGAACACCGCTTTCTTTGCCGAACACCTGCAAAATGGGGGCCGGAGGGTTGTTCCGGCATTACCCACTCAGACGCTCAAGTCAGATAGTATTTCAAAGAAGAAGAAGAATAGATCAAGTATAAAGTGAGATATCAAAAGTACATAAAGCCTTAAACATACATGGATAATGGATATTTATAGAAGATATAACTAGGGTTTCCGGATTTTTCGGAGGCAGTTATAAGGAATCTGTCAGGATTAGTTAGCAAATCCCAGCTTAGGCCACGTCATAGTCGATCCTGAGCTCATATATAATTAATGCTCCCGAGCTTATCTTAAGAGGCTTCTAAAAATTGGGCCTTGGATATAGACTCATTATGTTCTACAATCCATTAAGATAATGACTCAGGTTTGCTCATACCGACCACTAGCTCGACCTACTTTATGCCAAATCAATTTGGAAAACTAGATCATACAAGGCTTACAAAGCTTGTAAATTTTTGTGAAATTTCAACCTTCACTTATATAAATCAAGCTTGGACTCAACTCATCATTAAAGTCAAACTTCATCATTTAAAGTCAAACTTAATCGTTTGAGTTCATCAATATAAAAAACATAATTTGATAATACATGAATTAATGTGAATCTTTTTATTCATTTTAAATATAAAAACTAGTATTATTGCTTATTCTTGATATTTTATTTATGAATAATATTATCATATATTATAAGTTTAAAATATTGAAAAATTAACGTGGTCCATGCATTCTTCTAAAATATCTCAAAAACTTTGCCAAAGATACGAGGCGACAATTCTCGTAATTTACTAGTCGCTAAAATCGGATGGTGGGGCGGGCGGCCAAAGAACGGGCCAAAAAGCCCGCAAATCGGGGCGGGGCGAGACGACCGCCATCATGGGCGAGCAGATATGCTAGCCCAACCCAGCCTAACCCACCGCGGGCGGCGGTTTAGGGGGACCACCCAAAAAATAAAAATATTTTTTTGCATATTATTAATTTTAATGATTTAAATATAATAATGGATAAATACATATTTTTAAAAAATATTATATACACTTTTATATAAGAGATAAAAATATAAATAATTAATTATACTATCTTTTTCTTCTACGTCTTCTTATTTCTTCTTTTTTGTTTCTGGCGGGCACCCATCCCGCCAAGTTCGCGGCGGGCCACTAAACACTTAACCCATACCCTACCTTAAGTTGGGGGAGAGGGGGCGACAAGCGTGAGTCACTAGGGCGCAAATGAACCAAGCCGCTCGTGAGCTATTCAGAGCTCGATTCGATAAAAGCTTGTTCGAGTTCGTTTATTGAGGCTCGTTAAAATAAACGAGCCAAACTCAAACTTAGAGATATTCGGTTCGCTAGCTCGTGAACAAGCTCGTTAGTAAGCTCGTGAATAGGCTCAATAGTAAGCTCGTATAAATTAAACTAAGAATTTAACTTTGAATTTTTCATATTTTTACTTATCTATATATATATATAAAAAGAGGATATTCTCAAAATAGTAGCCATAACTTTTCCCGCTCTTTTTTCGCTTTCTAAAAATGATTTTCCTTTTTTTTTCCACTTATAATATCGTTCGCATTTATTATATATCTACTATTACCAAATATAATTAATTATTTATGCATATAATTTACGTGTATAATCGAAAGGTTTTTAGTTTTGGTAAGTCGATTATTGATGATATACCTTTAAATTTCCGAAATCAAAGATTAAATAGATTCATTATTTTTAATATTCAACTTACTAAACATAAGAATATCATTACGTATTTTATATTAAAACCAAGGTTAATTATTATATTAAAACCAAAGTTGATCTTTAAAATCTCTAAAAATCTCAGAAATTTGGTGAGCCAAAATTTTCAAAATCGTACTTCACAAAGGATTATAAAGATGGAAATCTAAATTACAACTGTATTGGATTTTTCAGAACTTAATATAATGCATATAACTGAAAAACATTAAACTCGAAACCTTGCTGGCCACGGTACAGGGAATGATAAAATTGGAAAAAGTTAACAATATTTACCAAAATAATAAAAAAAAAAACTGACTGAATTGTGTAAAATCCCCTACCTAAAATAAAACTTATATATCTTTCCTTTTATTAAAATTTTCGACACTATATATACATCCATACAATGATTAATTTTCATAAACATCAAAAGAGCAATTCAAAATCTCTTTATCGAACCCAGTAGCCACCATCCCTGCATTTCTGACTTTTGCTTGGCTAGATATGGCACCAATGTTTTCTTTAATCAAGGATTTGAACAAAAGTAAAACTAGCTGGGCACTAAAATTACGTCTGGTACGTGCATATGAGAAGCCTGCTTTCAACGACAACACTCAGATTCAAAGTTTGGAATGTATATTTCACGATTCTGAGGTATGATTTTTTTTTTTGATTTGATATGTAAGCATATTTTCTTCTAATTGTTTGAATATGTTCTAATATTTAAAAGTCTGAAAAAATCTTGCAGGGAGATCGTATACATGCTACAATTAGAAAGATGCATATGGACCAACATAAGAAGTTGCTAACCGAAGGGCGCATATATGCTATTCGAGATTTCTTAGTGACTAATCAAACAGATAAATATAAAGCATCTGAGACAAAATATAAGATAACCTTTCATGGTAAAACACACATGTTTGAAATGTTTGACAAAATATAAGGTACATGTATGTTTTCAGAGATTTGTATGACATTGAGAAAGTTGATGATACACTTCTTTTTGGTAAGTGATGAATAAATCTGTTTTTTTTTTTTTTTTGTATCAATTGTTAATATTAAAATAGTTTTGTAACTAAACATCATAGGAAGAGTTGTGTCCATTCAATCGGCCCAAACAAAACAGTTCGCAGGAAAAACTACACGTTTCATGGATATCATCTTGGAGGACTTAGAGTACAATAAATTTATAATATATTATATAAATATTTACGTTTTATACAATTCTGAGTAAACTCAATTTCTATATTGCAGGAATAATCGGATGACATGTACTCTTTGGGAAGATTATGTTGACACCATATTGCACTTATCCGGAAGGCGTGAGTCATGAACCTCTTGTGATTATTATTCAATTTTGCGAGAGCTAAGGTCTTCAAAGGTAAATTCAAATATATTATAATAAACTTTTTATGTTTTTGTTGAATTTTATTATAATTAATTTTGGTTTATTTAATTTTAATTTTAATGTAGACGAGGTTAAGCTATCAAATTCTTTTCATGTTACAAAACTGATTATCAATGATGAGGAAGCTGAGATTAAAGAATTCAAGACAAGGTACAACTTTATTGATAATTTATGGTTTGAATTAATTATTTATTTTTTAAATTTTTACTTTATTAATAATATTTAAATTTGTCATGTCGATATTGTGAATAGTAGTTGCCCAACGGTTTGATCGATCGTGTTCTTGTGCCATCAAACGTGGATCAAGCTTGTGAGGATTTAGCTTCGTCACTCTTACTGTGTACGATTGAACAGTTGTATTCAAATAGACAAGTAACAATTATATTAAACGTTTGCATTCTTTTTATTTATTTATAATATAAAATTAATTACTTTTTCGAATACTTTATTCCTCGCAGTTAGCGCTTTTTTGGGTGTGTGCTACAATCATATCATTCATTGGGGATTGGTGGTATCTATCTTGCCCATTGTGTCCTAAAAAATTGTCGGAAGCGGGAGATAAGTTATATTGCTTTGGATGTGACAAATTCCCGAACTGGAATTTAAGGTATTTAATTTTTTTATCCAGATTATATATTTTTAACCATATGTAAATAAACTTTTAAATTTTTTCTTATTACAAAATATTAGGTACAAGCTAGAGATTCAAGTTAGTGGATGAAACTGGAAATGTACCCCTTTTGTTGTGGGACGGGGATTGTGAGAAGCTGATTGACAAACCTCAGTGCAATTCTCGGAGAGAATACATTGATGTATGCTTATCTTTTAAATATTTTTATATAATTTTTAAAATTAGATACATAATTTTTGTTATTTGTTAATAGATGGGAGATCAGACGAGACATCCCTGATAAAATTGCGGGCTTGATAGAAGCCGAGCAATGTTTTTTCAAAGTTCAAGTTAAATTGGATCAACTCAAGCATTTTGAGAGGGCATTAACAGTATTGAAATTGACGACCAATGACCACTTGATTCAAACATATGGTCGGACTGCAATTGAAAGTCAGGTATACAACAATATTATTAATAACCTATTGAGTTGTTTATTGTAAAAAAAATTATGATTCATAATAAAACAAATATTTTGCTTCAATTATAGGAATCAGACTTCTTGTCCAAGCTACACAATGATGGAGAATACGACAAAAAGGTGCCAATAATTTCTTGATTTATATCTTCTTTAATTATATATTTATATAAAAATTTAAACTGAGTCAACTGCATCTAATTTGCAGGAGGATTCATCTGAAGATGAGGTTAATACTCCAAGTAAGACAGCTAAACAGAAAGAAGTTGTGAAAGCAAGTCCGTCATTTAAAAGAACTCTTTTTGACGATTTCGCATCTTCTACAAGTGCAAAAAAGTTGAAGGAGTTCATAAAGAAGGAGGATGATGATTCGAAGAATTAGATTTTGGACATTTTGGTATCTTTTTTTATGTTTTACTTGCTTTTTGGAGAATTATTAATATTACTATTATAGGTTTTTTTAAGAATAAATTGTTGATTTGGTTCATTTCGTTTGGTAATTCAATGGTATTTGAATATTACTTTTTTATGGGCAATAATTAATTAATAGAGTTTTTTTTGTTATTTTAAACTTTAATTTTTATTTATTAGAAAAAATTAAAGTGTCTTTTAAATTTAAATAAAATTTAATTATCTTAGAAAATTAAAAGTTAACGCAAATACCAAACACTAGGAAAATAGATTATAAGTCACCAAATTTACGATTATGGAGAATCTAAATACCACGAAGTACAAATATGCTAAATAAATCAACAATAATACCCCCAAGCACCTACAGGGTTCCACTATACTCATGGTATAGGGTCAAGTAGGTATTTTGCTTTAGGAGTAATTTTTACCATAGTATAATCCAAAAAAATAGCATCAGAGAACAGAAAATTTAAATAATGCAAATCAGGCACATTGAGTAAATCGTTCCTATAATATGGTTATAATCAATTATAATATACATTCAGTAATTTATTCCTATTAGCTTACTTCATTGCATATATTTACTTAACTTTTACAATGGAACATCTAAATAATTAATAAGATTGGTTCTATAATTAAAATGATTCAGAACACGAAAATTAATACAAATCCAATGATGTGATATTCTGACAATTATCAATAGTAATCTAACTTTTTTTTATCAATCCGTGTAAACAATTAATTACATATACGTCAATTTTATAACTTACCATAAAACATAGTCAATACTTTCTTTTATAACATACTGAAAGATCAAAAGGTCTACGATCTTATAGTCAATCTAAAGATATCAAAATATATCTAGAATATGATTACATAGCTAGAATTTTTATGTTTAATACATTAAAAGATTCTCATTCTTGATTACCAAGACTTACCATGAAAGGATTTTATGTCCAATATAAATACCGAAACATCTTTCATTTTCCATTCAAGATACTATTCAAGTCATTGAAAACCATTCATAAATCTAATCACCGTGATATTAAAAACAAAAGGCACCAATTCAATTCAATATAAGCTATAAAGAAGCAAAGCAGATAATAATGCGGCAATTAACAAGAACTACTGTATTGGGGCCCAAACGAACAAGAGAGAGCAGTTTTGCAGAAGGTATATTTTAGTCTTTCTATTTATTTTTTAACATGTTCATCTTATCTCGTGATAAGAAAAAGAGTTCTTACCTTATGATTTTATATGCGATCTTCTACATGGTATATTTTTCATCACTAACTGCGGTATACACGAAATACATTAGTACATAAACTCTAATATTTGACACAACAGATATATAAAATAGTACAGTTAACAGAATACTTATCTGTAATTTTTGTTGCACATTTGTTGTAGAACCTGAAATAAATAAATATTAGTTTGGATAACAAAATAAATTTCCCTCATATGTGGTATTCATACTTATATAGCTAAACATATACAATTAAAATGTGTAAAATTTATCCAAAATACATCACAGACAACATTTGATTTGAATTTATTTTTTCGATTTTAAATAACAAAATGTTTAATCATTTAGACCTTAACATGGCTCATATCAAATCTTACATTAAAAATTTGCAAGTTATTAGTACTGAGGAATATGTAGGTAATAATTAATGTAACTAAAATTTATCATTACTATAAAAAATGGATTATATAAACATATTAATCGAACAAAAAAAAATCATTATCAATATATTCAAGAACTAAACAGTATGTATTTGCATCTCTGGGTAACTTGATTTTATTTAAAAAATTATTGTTTAATTTTTTTTAAAAGTAAAGGCAAAATTTCGTAATAGCAGAGCAAAAATAATTTATACCCTCAGATAGTATAACCAAAAAAAGCAGTAAAAAAATTACCTTAAACGTCCAAATTCACATATTCAATCGCCTCATTTCTTCAATATGCATACATGTAAAAAAAACATTATCAGCAAAAATTAAAAAAATACATACGTCTTTAGAAAACGAAAATAAAAAAACATACTGTCGATTAATATATTTAATTTTCTTTAATTTTTCAGACCAAAAATAAAAAATAGTAGTTACATCTCTTGAACTAAACAAACAGAAGTGAAAAGAAATTTAACAGAAGTTAAAAGAAAATTTACCTTTCTGACTTCGAGTCACCACCCTTCTTCTCGGCCATTACCCTTCATATCGGCCTTTAAAAAAAATATAAAACAAAAAATGGGATTAAAAATAAATTAAATATACAACTCTTCTTTTCCGTTTTTTCTCATAATACCAGCGAGAGCAATATACATATAATAAAATTATTTATTTAAAATTATTTATTATCGAAATATATATTCACTTTCCAAATAAAAAAAAACAGTATAAAATTTGAAAAAATGTTCATTTTCCTCGGTAATAAGAAGTTGTTTTTTTCCCAAAAATCTCATATCTACTATTATAAAAATAACTAAAATGTTAGAACTAAAACTGATTTTCTTCGTTTTCCGGATCCAAAATATAATAATTTTTGTTTAACTCAAAAATATAGACTTTGGATCTGAAAATTTGTAAAAACAATTGTTCGTAATAGGACAAAAATAACATAAACGAAAAAATGACTTCTATTTCCAATTAAAGCGAATGCATTTTTTCAAAAACTAAACAGATCTGATATATTATAAAAAGTAAAAGGATATTAACACAAAAACTTATTTACTCTAAAACCGGAAAAAAATCGAGTACCATCAAAAAGAAAAACAAGAAAACCATCGGACCTTCATTTTTCAGAACCAAAATCTATTAGGTAGATTTAACTCATTTTTTTTGAGTTCGGATCTGAAAAAATTTCAGGAAAAAACATAAATACTAATGGCTATTCGAACAATTCTTTTTGGTTTGGAAAAACATAATGAAAAAATAACTATTTCTGTTACGAAAAACATCGATCGAATTAGAGGAGTTGTTTGAACTTACTAGAAAAATCATTTTCTCAGATCCAAAGAAAACTTCAAAATCATTTTCTTAAAACAGATCTTTAAAAAATTCTGTTCGGATAAAAAAAAAACAACAAAAAACTAAACCAAAAATCTCCAACAATGACGATTTTTTGCCAAAATATTGAAGAAGAAATTATTTTTCTTCTTTGTTTTCATACAAAAACAAAACAGAACAAGGTTTTGGAAAAGAAGGGTTTGTTTGAGAGAAATGGTTCCAGTTGGATAAGGGGTGGAATGAGAGTAGGTGGGAGTGGGATCGGTCATTGTGTTGCAAGATTAGGGTTTGTCATTTTTTTGTTTAAATCATGACCTTACATGTGGATAGAACACTCTAGAATCACGAATCCTACGCCGCACGTGTCGCTAAATTGCACGACTAGATTTTTAAAGAAATCGTGTGAGATCTCGGCCAGTTCATCCGGCCAACACATCCGAACTGATCCATTGAGATTGGGATGATTAATGAATTTATTTGGGCCCTCGGAAAAATACAATTGGGCTTATTGTAATGGGCTGCAAAAAAGGATCAAAAGGGCTTCTAAATAAGGGGTTTGATATTATCTATATGTATTGTATGTTTTAATGGGCCTCTTTTTTAATTTATTTTTAAAACCTTATTAATTAACTAATTAATAATGGTTTTTAATTTTATTAAAGTGCATTTTTTACTTTTAGAAATTAGAAATAGATAAAATAATTTATTAAATTAATTTATTTTTATATGTAGTCCCGAAATCCTGAAATATATTAAAAACAAATTACAATATTATTTTCGTGTTAAATAAGATTTAATTTAATTAACTTATATATATTTTGCATTTTTCGAATTCAATAAAATATAAATTAGACTTTTTATTATTATTTTTTTTAAATAAATATATTAAAAAAATTGTACAATATTATTTTCGTGTTAAATAAGATTAAATTTAATTAACTTATATATATATTTTGCATTTTTCGAAAGTAATAAAATATAAATTAGAATTTTTATTATTATTATTATTATTATTTTTAAATCATTTATGCTTTAATTTGATATATTTTAAATATTTTATTATTACTCTGATTTTTTTTTTTACAGAAAATAGTGACGTAGCCGGGACAACATCTACTGATGCATCTAAAAGAGTTGCATCCAAGAATGCTACTCGCAAGATTGTTTATCCATTTTCCAACTCTCCTCTCAGTGACATTACAAACGGTACATTTTATTTGATTGTTATAATATTTATACTTTATTTATATTTAATACATTTTATATATTTAGATGTATTTATGGTTAAAAAAATTGTTTTATAAAGAAAATAAAGAATACTTTAAGTATTTTTTGTAATTATTTAGATCTCTTTTATGTAATTTGTGTGTTTTTTTCTTTTATGTTTAAACAGAAAATGGGAGCATATCGAGATTAGCGTTTATAGATGCCGCAAAAAGAGATGTTTCAATTAATGTTTCGAGCATGCTTGCTTCACAAATTACAAACTCCCGCCTTGGTGAAAGTACAAAAGGTATATTTAATTCTTTAATTTATATTATTGTTGTACTAAAAATTTTATTTAGGTGTAATTCAAAATTGTTAGTTATATTTAATGAATTTTTTTGGATCGAGTAGTTTCAGGAGAAGAACATCGATCAAAACAATACTAAGAATTTGGACAATTCTTCTTGCCGTATGTCGTGACGACGCCTCCAATATTTCTCATTTCTCAAAATTATTGACCTTACTATGGATGACTCTTCCTGTCAAACCGCTGAACGACAATTCAAATACAAAGAGCGATGGCTAATACACTAGCTTCAACTACATCTCCATCTCGCTTATTACGCAATCCCATCCATTAACAATGGTCAACATTAGTCTTTTGATGTATTAACGTTATCTATTTTCGCTTCCCATTACTTTGTAATTGTTTAATCAAAAATAAATGTTCATATATTTTTGTTATAGTCTTTCAGGATATTGGTGATGTAAGCTATACATGCCAATTTTGTGCGGCACTATTTTGGTACGAGGAGAGGATACATTCCCATGTCAAATCCACTTCTCCGAAATATGGCTCATGTTGCAGTCATGGAATTATTCAACTTCCTCCTCTGAAACAACCGCCTACGTTGCTTCGTAATTTATTGTATGAGGATAGCGATAAAAGCAAACACTTTCAAGAGAACATAAGATCATACAATAGTATGTTTTGCTTTACTTCTATGGGATGAAAGATCGACAATGACATAAATAGAGGCCAAGGTGCTCCGGTTTTCGGATGTACGGGCAAAATTATCATTTAATTGGTAGTTTCTTTGCCGTCGGCCGATGTTCAACACCTAAATTTGCACGACTTTATATATATGATACGAGAATGAGATAAATCATAGAATGAACGCCGCGGTATGCTTCTTTAAGCTTTTTCTTAATTAATTTATATCTACATATGTATAATAATTCTTGCTAACAATTGATTGTTTACTTGATTCAATCAGAGGCAAGGAAGTGATACTAATAATCTGCACCAAGATATTGTTGTGGGACTTGAAAAATGTTAGATGAAAATAATATATTGGTTAAAACCTTCGAGAGTAGCAAGAGAAAAGATTCGAGAATGTGCAAACTCGATGTCGACACGCCTAATCGGTAGAAGAAGAGGGAAGGATGCTAGAAGATACAACTTGCCATCGAGCTGCCGAGGTGGTCGCTTTGATTGTTGGTGATTTTGATCGGTAGCTAGGAGAAAGAGACATATTGATTGAAACCAAAACCGGACAATTCGAGAGAATTAATGAGTTGAATCTTTGCTTATTTGGCATTGCAATATCCTTTGTTGTTACCTTATGGTGAGGATGGCTTTAGAGAAGACATTCCCTTTTGGACTTGAAGCGTATAACTAATGGGGAAGGAAAACATTAGTGTTAGAGAATTTTTGCTTACCGTTTGCACGAAAGGAATAATGAAGCTCCTACTATTTTGTTTTCAAGAAGATTGTTTCAACATTTGTTGTAGATGCTTATACAATGGTTGAATCAACCGTGATTAAAATATGTGCGCTTACATCAAAAAAGTTGCGTTGTGACATATATAAAGTGCAGCGAGATCTTTGTATTGAACGGAGACACGATCCCGGATCACAAGGAAAAAGAATTATATTGCCGTCCACTTTCACCGGAGGAGCAAGGTTTATGATACAAAATTATCAAGATCACGATGGCTATATGTAGATGGGCCGGATATCCTGATCTTTTTATAACATTCACCTCTAATCCAAAATGGCCTCGAGATTGTTCGTTTCCTTGAGAAGAGAAATCTTAATCTTTGAAGACCGCCGACATTATTTGCGTAAATATTTAAAGTCAAACTAGATGCTCTTATCAAAGATCTTCGCGAATCGGATGTTCGGTAAAGTTGTATCGAGGTTGTTTAATAATCTTCATTATTTTATCAGTTTTTTTATTAACCAATTTATTTTTAAATACATTTATTAATTATTTATTTATTTTAATTTAAACCTTTACAGATTATTTATACGATAGAGTTTCAGAAACGTGGATTGCCCCATGCTCATATTCTTCTCTTTCTGGCAAAAGAAGATAAATATCCAACTCCGGATGATATAGATAGAATTATGTCAGCCAAGATACCCAACGAGTCCGATGATCCATACTATTATGCCGCAGTTAGAGATTTCATGATTCATGGACCATGCGGGGAAGTAAGGAAAAATTCTCCATGTATGGCTGATGGTCGTTGCACGAAATATTTTCCTAAAAAAATTTTTTATGCCACGTGTATTGATGAATAAGGTTATCCACATTATCAGCGTAGGAATAATGGCAGAGTGGTCAAGAAAAATGGTGTTCCTCTTGATAACAGATACGTTGTGCCGCATAATCGTCGATTGCTCCTTAAATACGGTGCCCACGTTAATGTAGAATGGTGTAATCAATCTAGATCTATTAAATATTTGTTCAAATATGTCAATAAGGGACATGATCGGTTCTTTGCATCATTCTACCGAATAGTGGTCTTTGAAGAATCCGGGAAACCTGTAGATGAAGTGAGCATGTATTACGATTGCAGATATGTTTCATCGTGCGAGGCAGCATGGAGGTTATTGGGATATGAAATTCAATATAAATTTCCTCCCGTTGAATGTCTTAGTTTCCATCTCGAGAACGAACAAACGGTAATATTTCATGATTCTGAAAGAATTGACGATGTTCTCCATAGAAGCATGTTTTTGGCCTGGATGGAAGCAAATAAAATATATCCTGAGGCCAGATAATTGACCTACACTGAAGCTCCTACAAAATTCACCTGGAAATCAAAATTGAAGAAGTGGGAGCCGAGAAAGTCAGGATATACTATAGAGCGTGTTTTCTATGTTCCTCCAGGGTCCGGTGACATGTATTATTTGAGATGCCTTATAAATGTTGTTCGTGGTGCTACGTGTCACGATGATTTCAAAAAAGTACTAGGTGTACAACACAGTACTTATCGTGAGGCCTGCTATGCTCTGGGTTTGTTAGAAGACGATAAAGAGTATATCGATGGCATTATTGAAGCGAGTCATTGGGCATCTGCAGAGACACTACGTAGTTTGTTTGCATCATTATTGTCATCGATTTCTTTGAACAGACACAAGACGTATGGGACAAATCTTTGGGAACTCTTTTGGACGATATTGTATATAGAAGACGCATTCTTTTCCAACATCAAGGTATAACATTTAAAATCAGTAATAATAATAATATAGCTTCTTCATGTTTATTGGTTTTAATGACAAGATTTAAATTATTTTTATGGTTTTTATGTATTTTTCTTTTTTATAGATCTAGTTCTAAGTGACAATGAAATTAAGAATCTTGCCCTGGCGGAAGTTGAAAGGTTGTTGCGCGATCGGGCGGGAGTCTCGTGAGTTTTGTACGATGCCATTTCCAAACGTTGACAATGTCGAATTCACCAAAAGCAGTTGGTTTACGACGAGTTACGCTATGATCGTAGGGCATTAGCCGCAGAGCACAAAGATCTTCTTTCAAACCCTACCGATGAGCAACGCCACGTATATCTTTGAAATAATGGGTGCCGTTCAATCGAATCAAGGTCGTATTTTCTTTGTATATGGATACGGAGGTACGGGTAAAACCTATTTGTGGAGGGCATTATCTTCGGGGTTGAGATCTAAAGGACAAATTGTACTTAATGTGGCGTCAAGTGGTATAGCATCTCTGCTCTTGCCCGGTGGGAGGACTGCACATTCTCGATTTGTTATTCCAATAAATCCACATGAAGGATCAAGCTCAGAAATCAAAGTAGGCGATCCCACTTGCTTGAATTGATTGTGCGTAGTAAACTCATAATATGAGATGAAGCTCCAATGATGCACAAACATTGCTTTGAGGCGATTGACACAACTATAAAAGACATTATGGAGACAAATCAAACCAGAAGTCAAGACATCCCATTTGGAGGCAAAACAATCGTGTTTGGTGGCGATTTCCAACGATATTGCGGTAGTACCCAAGGGAAGTCGACAAGATATCGTCAATGCCCACGATAAATGCTTCGCATTTGTGGAGACATTATCTTGTTCTTCGACTAAGAACATGCGGCTTCAACGACTAGGTGAAAGCGATGATTATTCGGATTTGGTTAAGTTTTCCGAATGGATTGCTAATATCGGAGATGGAACACTTGGAGGAGAAAATGATGGTTATGCTCCTATTGACATCCCCTGAAGATATTTTGCTCGAATCAAACGGTGATCCGATTTCACTATCATCGAAAGCACTTATCCAATGTTTAAAGATGCAATCGAGATCCGACTTATCGAAGGAAAGATCTATTTTAGCACCTACTCTCGATGTGGTTGAGTCTATAAATCGAAGATATGACCTCCTCGAACACATCGGAAGGTCATACTTATTTGAGTTCGGATAAGTACTTGCAAATCGGACGCTAATGTTGATTTCTTACATGATCCGCACACACCGAATTCTTGAATGGGATAAGATGTTCGAGTTCCTAATCATGAAATTCATTTGAAGGTTGGAACTCTGTTATGCTCCCGAGAAATATAGACCATTCAATTGAATTACGTCCGTAACGGTGCGAGATTGGTTATTACAAGGCTCGGCAAACACGCCCTTGAATCCAAGATTCTAACCTGAGCGTGCAGGTCATAAAGTGTTGATTCTGCGAATGACTCTCACCCTTCTCGACTGAAGGATTCCCTTCAAGTTCCAAAAAGCGATTTCCTTTGATCGTGTCGTATGCCATGACGATAAACAAAAGCCAAGGACAGTCTCTCTCTAATGTCGGCTTATATCTCAAAAATCCGGTTTTCAGTCATGGCCAATTATATGTGGCGGTTTCTCGAGTTACCAATCGAAAAAGATCAAAATATTAGTTTGCGGCGACGATGCGTCAAACAACAAACAAACAACTAATGTTGTATACAAAGAAGTATTTCAAAATTTGTAATTTGTTAGTGCAATTGTAATTTGCTTTCTCAGAGATTTGTTATATATTATATTTTTTAT
Organism: Rehmannia glutinosa; assembly: GCA_016081115.2. NCBI lineage: Eukaryota > Viridiplantae > Streptophyta > Magnoliopsida > Lamiales > Orobanchaceae > Rehmannia > Rehmannia glutinosa. The sequence goes on from CM071932.1 coordinate 74,757,744, forward strand.
TGATGTTTTATTTATATAGCAACACCACACCCTGAAACCACTCTCGTGCATCGCACGCAGAAAACACTAGTGATAATATAAAAATATTTCAATAAACTTATTTGTTTAATAAAATTATAAGTTTTAGTAAATATATTATGCGTTTTAGATATATAATTTTATTTTTGTAATAAATTGAAGAATAATTTAATTTATAATTAATATTTATTAAGCTTGTTTAGCTTCGATTAAGCTCGAAAAAGTTCGTGAGCCATCAATATGTTCGATAATTTTAGGCTCGGGTTCGACTCGATAATAAATGAAACAAACTCAAACACTCAAAAATTCGGCTCGGTTCGGTTCGATTGCTGCTGTAAGCGTGACCCATTTTGACAGCTATACAGTTTACCAATTCATTTGATGACACGCGAGTATTGTTATCTGACACTGACGACTTTCCGTTTTCAACGTATAAGCGTCTTATCCTCCTCATTGGTCGTATAATTATTTTAGAATGTTTCAACATTCTTATTTTTGCTAAGCAATTGAAAGAGATACAGCACCGAGACGGGAATGGCAACGGCGATTGTGAGATCTGGCCTTCGCTCCGCCCTACGTGGTGGCGCATCTGCCCCACGCGTCTCCCCAGCTTCCAAGCGCTCCTTCTCCGCATCTGCACATCACGATGAAGCTGGTATGTGGGTTTTTTTTTTTTATGTAAACGAATCAAAAATTAATGTTATACTGAAATGAAAGTTGTATGGAAAATGTATGAAGTTCGAATTTAAATTTTGAGTGTGTATATGTTTATTATAGATTGTCGATGGTTCCTATCTCCAGTCTAGGGTTTTAATTGCATTTGATTATGCTGTGTAGCTTGTATACGCTCAGAGGAGTTGTTTGCTCGGTATTTGATTTGACTGTGAGGTCTTGATAGACAGTCCTAATATTGCAGTTTTAACTTTTAATTTGCTCGTTTAATGTAGCTGAGGCTTCCAAGTGGGAGAAGATAACATATGCAGGAATAGCAACATGCACTATCCTCGCTATCGTTAACCTTTCCAAGGGTCATCCGCACCATGAAGAGCCTCCAGTAAGAATATTCTTTAGTTCAGTCCCTAACTTTGTGTTTTTACTTTCTTGAAGTTTTACAAGTGTCATTTCAAATATTGTAAATAGCAAGATTCCAAATCTTGTGGTGACTTGTATTGTTTCTGATATAATTTTAACATTCCGGTGCAGGCATACCCATACTTGCATATCCGCAATAAGGAGTTTCCATGGGGTAAGTTTGTTATGATATTGCTCAACCTTTTTTGTATGATTTACTTTTATGGTATTTGGCCGGTACTTGTTTCAACTTATTTGATATTTCTTGTGTTGAGCATGAATTAGCGGTCTATGCATGTCAAATTTTATAGCTTTTGGATAATTTAAAGTGTGTATGAAGCTTGGCATTTTATTGGAGAGTATGTACTTGCTGGTTATGATGGAATTCAGATCAATTTCAATTAAAAGCTTTTGGAAAATTCAATCTTTTAATAAAGCAAGATTCAATATAATATGGTGATTGGTGTTTGATCTGAGCAATGTAATGATGACCTTGTGTTGATGAGTTTTAAACTAAAATAGACTCCTGAGGCCATTCAATTCTTCTAGTGGAATCTCCAGTGCTTGTAATTTCAAAGGCTCAATTGCTTTTTGCATGACATTATGAAATCTGAAGCATATTGTGTCAAATTTGTTGATGATATTATATTATGAAAATAATACATGCCGAAAATCCGAAATCAATGAACTTACTTAGGTTGCAACATCAGTTAATTATGAGTAATTCCTGAATTGAAGATTTTGTGCATCTTCATACAAGACATGAGTTGATGATGTTGTTCGTGAAATCAGATATTCCCGTGGGTGCTTTTTATATTAATACTATGCACAGGAAATTTATCTTCTAAACCACTTTCTAAAGCTTAAAGTTTGTTTAAATACAAGAAACAAAGAAATGTGATGTGTTATCATCAACTTTGACAATTTTGAGGCTTTATTATTATTATGAAAATACTAGCTAGCAGTAAGATGGTTTCAAGGTTTCGAAGAAGTGAAGAAATTTGTTAAATTGTGCTATGGCATAGTATATCAAAAGCTTGTCTGTAAAGTCTTTACAAATGTGGGAATCAGCATATCAAACCTAGAATCATAGGCACCTAATCACGAGCTCTAGGGAGCTTAACTTGTAAGCGGCCTTATCTTTTTATAGGGGTGAATTCATAATCACCTCATATCGACTGCACAAATTTACTATTTCCATGTCCGATAAAAATAAGAATGTGATGAGGCTGATTTAACTAAATAATCTGGGAAGCGAACAAATATCTAGATGCTGGATGCTGAAAATTATATTTTTTTCAGTTCTAATATTTGGTTCATGATTATCCATCGTAAGCATATTTTTAGATACTGGAGGATGAAAGAAGAATTGAGTGTTCATTTTTCAGCCTCTTGGACGCATATACGGCTTATATTGTTTTTGGGCATCGGTTACTTGAGGCTGATTGTTGATATGGACTAAATAGTTGGTATACGTGTTATTCGGAGTGAAACTTCTCAAATTGATGGCTTGCCTTTTGAGTACTTTTTGGGTGCTGATTATCAGTTTTTTCAGTACTTGGTCTATATGACATTTACAAGCCTAATGGTGATCATATTCTTTAGTTACTTGTAATAGATACAAGTCTAGGGGTGCAATTTTTTCAAGCTACTTATTATTGTTTTGGTAGAATCTCTTATAACCTATTCCCCAGTGGATTTGGTATTTCTCTCCTAAAATACCCGTTTTGCCCGGCACAATTGATTTTATCACTAACCAATTTGTTTAGTTCACCCAAATAATCGTGATCTAGTAAATCCTAACTTGCTAATGAGTGGCCAGATTTGTGCTAGTTTAAGCAAATATTATCAAGAGTCTCAAGTGAGGGCTTGTTCTTTCGGTCTTGCATGCATCTTATTATTTTAAGCTCGAAAATTCCTCAGTTTCTTTTTTTTTATTTGCTACCTATTTCACGTTTTTCTCTGTTGTACAACCAAGGTTGGGAAAGCTCTAAAAGTAAAGCCAACACAAGTCATAAACTCAATAGATTAAAAAGGGCCTGATGAAAATTCTCCCGAATTAGTGACAAGGCAATCACACAGTGCAAAATGTAGATTTTTGTGGAACTCACCAGCAGAATTTACCAAGGACATGCATAAATATATAATCCGACTCATAGATTGGTGGGTATAGGTTGCATTCAATCTTTGAACATAGTGTTGCCTTGGAAACGATAATGCAGCATCTATATCAAAATACACATATCAAGTGAGAGACTTTTTTTTTTTACTTTTACATTGCTCTGCGAATTAAATTATATTAACTTGGATTATGCTGATGCAGGGCCAGATGGTCTATTTGAGGTAAAGCATCACTGAATCTTCTTGGTTATCCAGTGTGAAAGGCTGAAGGAATAATTGGTGTTTTAGTTCGTTTCACCAGTGCGTTTTTAAACTTGTGCTCGGATGTCCTAATATTCCATAAAGCATATCGTGTTGACAACCTCTGCTGTCTGAAGTTTGCGGTGCAGTGTGGATATTTGTCACCTTTCGTTTTTCTGTACATCAAAATAAGAGGAATAGAACAAGGTTCCTACAGCTGCGGCTGCCATGTTGAACCACAATTTGTCATCTTCTAGCTTATTGAAATACAGATTTTCAGTAACTATCTTTATCTAGTCAATGACTTAATTTTCGCAGAAAATGAGATTTTTATGAATGTGGCCCTTTAAAAAATAAAAAGAAGTATTGGAAATGTGTGAAATTCTTGGTGGGTTCAGGACATGTCGATCCCTATTGATGCCCCCATGGCTTAGCGGATGGGATCTTCTATTCCAAAACCATATTTCATCTCATATTCCAACCATGTGGATGATTGACAAGTGTATTACACTTACCATATATGAACCCCACAATTTATGCTTGATATAGGTAATTCAAACTCGGCGTAAAAAATACACGGTGAGTCAGTAGTTGAATAAGGAATGAGAAAATCCAGTAAAAAACAATCTATCTATAGAATCATGGAAAAACACAATCCATCATGCGTTTGGAATGATTCTAAGACATTCTGAAGTTAAAGCAAATTGTTGTCTATAAACTATAATGAAAAGTTAAAACCATCAACGTGAAAAGAAACGGAGTAATGAGATCACCAGTTGTTATTCTCGCAGAAAAAAATACGAGAAGAGATATAAGAATTAACCAGCACTAATGATTAGTTTCGCATTGACACTATACCTTCATACACTATGCCGCTTGATGAGACTCAACAGCATGAGGATGACAAAGTTCAAATACTATCACATTTGCTCTTGCAAGAGCTAAAATAGGAACACAACAGAAAGAATGTAAAGAAAAAACCTTTGTAACTAAAAATCATTCATAATAAATATCACTTGGCAGTCGCCTCATGATTGTTAGCTTCGATTCCAGCTTCCGGAAGTGTATCCAGGTCCGTACGAGCATCTTTCTCCTCCTGAGGAAGTGAAGTTGACGAATCGACCTGATCGTGATCATGAGAATTCTCCGACCTAGTTTCGCCCGCATCGTTACCATTACTGTCGTTAAAAGTTGTTTTCTCATCCGAGTTGCTCTCATTTACAGTCGAAGTTTCAGAATTGTTCTCCACATCTCCCGATGTCTTGGGTTCAACATTATGCTCCTCTTCTGTATTTGATTGTATGTTATTAGGAGAGTCGTTCGAACCCCCATTCTCCACATCCACACTTGTTGAGGATGAAGTTGGATTTTGATCCGGTTTTTCATCACTGTTATTGTTTTTTTCTGATGTGTTGTTTTGGCTTTGACTGAAATCATTGGTCGGGTTATCATTAGCCTTATGCTGTTGTTCATCGGCTCCAGTTGTTTTAGCTGAGGAATCATGATTATCCCCCGTCTCATTCTCATTCTTATCGCTCGACTCTGACTTATTGTTGCTATTTTTGTCAGACTCATCCTCATTGGAATTAGCCAAGCTAATTTTCTCCGTTTCTGTTTTATTTTGAGACTTCTCAACTACGTTCCCAGAAACATTCTTTTCCACACCATTCTCTTCCTTTGTGCCCTCGTTAGTTTCATCAGTTGTAACTTGGGTATCGCCATCCGATGAACTCGATTTTTCGATCGAACCATCTTTCTGCTTATCCACTTCATTATTTACCTCCTGCTCTTTGTTACCTTCTCCATTCTTATCTTTGTTCTCTTCTTCACCAGCATTCTTCTCTCCCTCATCTTTTGTCGGGTTCTGTTGTGAAACTTCACTTTCGTTCTCCTTTTTCTCACCCCCTTCCTTATATTCTTCGTTTTGGTTCTCTTTCTTCTCATTTTCTTCCACTGTTTCTACTTTTTTGTTATCTTTGTTCTCATTCTCTCCAGTTGCTTCTTCACTTTTATTCTCTTTGCTCTCGTCTCCTGTTGTTTCTTCCCCTTTGTTCTCTTTGCCCT